>KZ061740.1:229346-382863 GCA_002091835.1 Anopheles maculatus
ACGTTCACCCAAACATACTTTATCATGCTAGTCACGCAATACCACAGCGAAGCAATCGTCACACATTACAGGCGGGGACGGAAAGCGAATGGCGCTAGTGTCCTTCCGGTCATTCTTTCCGGACACAAATGGGAGAGTGGATCATAATTGCCCTGGGAGCCTTAGACGCAATCACTTTGATGGTGATGATGATGATTGCGCTGGTAATGGGAATGCGTTTCGTTCCACAAACAGATGATATCTCGCTGCGAATACTCTTTTTCTTTCCTCGCTCTCTCGACCACTCATTTTGCCCCAACGAAGGATCCTATAAATTAAGATAATTAGAATACACATTTGATGCCCTTCGAGACATCAGATACAGTTGATGCGAGGAATATGGAGAACAAAATGATGATATGTCACGATTACTACATTCTTTTAGGTGACAATATCTATATTCTTAATTTAAGCGCCTAAAGTTATGCATACTGCAACTCAAAAAAAAGACAAAATACTTCGTTCACAGAATCCTAGTTTATCGCGTTTGTGGAGGCTACCAAACGCTTCAAGGATGTTTTTAAACACTCTAATTCGACCTCCGGATTATCTTTGTTCTTTCTACCCCCTAGCTTCACGAGAAAAGAACCGATTCACAAACACCAGGCACGCGAAACCATCCGACACGAGCTGTCAAGACAGCTGTCAGCCGCTTGAGGTCTTCAAGCTGTCAGTCTCAGTTGTTTTGCGCCGTGACTTTCGGATGCTGAAAATTCGTTTCATAAGCCATTTTTAGATCCCGAGCTAACGGATAAAACTATCCAGCCGCAGTAAGCTGATGCGAACGGAAAGATGCTTCTTCGGGTTTTCGCCGCTGTCATGTTCCATTGTTTGGTTTGACCTTCGCAACATTTGGTCAGCATAAAATTTCGTTCCTTCCGCACTAGAGCGCACGGTGCAGGAGATGAACCAGGATGAATGTTTGTGGTTATTAATTTTGTTGCAAACCCCAAACACCACCCGGCTCTTCGAAGACACCTTGTTTGATGTAACGTAATGCAATCGAGACAGTAAGGAATGCACCTTCGTCGATGGAGCTCGGTGCAACAAAAGCCATGTCCGTATGCTACAACATGGTGTGTCATTCTGGGCTGATGGTTGATGGCAGGGTAGCTTTACAATGCAACGATGAAACATGAAATATGACTAAGAATAATGTTTCGCACGTCAATCATGTGTGGGGTGCAAGAACATATTAGATTTTGCCCCAAATGCATTATGCAAGCACTTTAAACCACAGCGAGAAGCGTGAAAATCAATGAAAGGAGCCAAGCACACATGACATGATGTGTTGTGTTTAGTGAGACGATCAATTAAGAAGCTGTTTAAAGAGATTTTGAAGACAACTTTAATTTCGTTTTGAACTTTGCCTAACAGTATGCAATTCGCTGTACAATCTAATGCTCCTCATGGTCTCATGCTCATCATGCAGTAGGTAGATTAAATTTTCAAATATATTTTTACTTCCCTCACTGCAAGCATAACGATATTAATACAGCATGCCTAGCGAGGATTTATTTTAAGCTTCCAGCAAAAGATAATTGAGTTTCAGCACAGTTCAACGCACAGAAAATGTCTCACAACTATTTAATCCATCCAGATTCCTTGGAAGCCTTGTGAGAACAAAGTTTCCACCGTTCCTTGCCATCCAGAAAGTTTTGCTCCTTTTAATTTACACTCTTCACACAGTGTGCATACGGACATGGCTTTTGTTGCACCGAGCTCCATCGACGAAGGTGCATTCCTTACTGTCTCGATTGCATTACGTTACATCAAACAAGGTGTCTTCGAAGAGCCGGGTGGTGTTTGGGGTTTGCAACAAAATTAATAACCACAAACATTCATCCTGGTTCATCTCCTGCACCGTGCGCTCTAGTGCGGAAGGAACGAAATTTTATGCTGACCAAATGTTGCGAAGGTCAAACCAAACAATGGAACATGACAGCGGCGAAAACCCGAAGAAGCATCTTTCCGTTCGCATCAGCTTACTGCGGCTGGATAGTTTTATCCGTTAGCTCGGGATCTAAAAATGGCTTATGAAACGAATTTTCAGCATCCGAAAGTCACGGCGCAAAACAACTGAGACTGACAGCTTGAAGACCTCAAGCGGCTGACAGCTGTCTTGACAGCTCGTGTCGGGTGGTTTCGCGTGCCTGGTGTTTGTGAATCGTGAAGTAAGAGGGTAAAAAAGACAAAGATAATCCGGGGGTCGAATGAGAGCATTTAAAAACATCCTTGAAGCGTTTGTTTTGGTAGCTTCCACAAATGCGATTCACTAGGATTCTGTAAACGAAGTATTTTGTTTGTTTTTGAGTTGCAGTATGCATAACTTTAGGCGCTTAAATTAAGAATATAGATATTGTCACCTAAAAGAATGTAGTAATCGTGACATATCATCATTTTGTTCTCCATATTCCTCGCATCAACTGTATCTGATGTCTCGAAGGGCATCAAATGTGTATTCTAATTATCTTAATTTATAGGATCCTTCGTTGGGGCAAAATGAGTGGTCGAGAGAGCGAGGAAAGAAAAAGAGTATTCGCAGCGAGATATCATCTGTTTGTGGAACGAAACGCATTCCCATTACCAGCGCAATCATCATCATCACCATCAAAGTGATTGCGTCTAAGGCTCCCAGGGCAATTATGATCCACTCTCCCATTTGTGTCCGGAAAGAATGACCGGAAGGACACTAGCGCCACTCGCTTTCCGTCCCCGCCTGCAATGTGTGACGATTGCTTCGCTGTGGTATTGCGTGACTAGCATGATAAAGTATGTATGGGTGAACGTGGTGGTGTCCACGCGCTGGGACACCATCAGGCAATGGCCCCCGGTACGGTAGCTCTGGTCCTGCTAACCAGCCCCGCAAGAGCAAACGATAACGGTACAATTTAAATATCACTTAGCACACAAACACATGTGTCGCTGTCGTTTAGCCATTACTGCATCCGGTGAAGATCCGGTGGATGCAAGGGTTCTGCTGGTTCGATTTTCCAACCCACTGATGTTTACCCTTTTGCAGCGGCCCCATTCTGGTTGAACCAGACTTCTGGTTGTCTGGTTGATGATAGCCCTTGGGGAGGAAACGCTTCGACCCGACTAGAAATGGTGGTTGATTACTAACTGTGTCTAAGTTGACCAGCTGATCTAGGAGCGCTGGGGGCGAGGGATGAATGTCCTGACACATTGGGAATATTTTCCGTGGGTTGTGGTCGAGTAGTCGACAGCATTATCACTTCTCACTTCCCGGGGCAAGTGTTACTTGTTGGAGGTAAGCTCACATCCGGACAGTGGAGCTCGGACACACTGTTGGGACAATGCCAATTGCTGGCGAGGCATGATTGCATTCTTCCGGAATATGCTCCACAGCTCACTTGCTCGTTCGTTTTCAGACAAGTAAGCTTAACCTATGCACGTACACAGACACACGCGCACAAGGATAGTCCTTTGTTGTATGATAGGCACATCCGGACCGCTTAATTTCTTCATACAACGATTGGTTCCTATTCAGTGGTTCGATTAAATGCAAACCGTACATAAATCACTCACTAATGAATGTCCATGTCTACTGTGAACCATGTACGTGGGGGAGATTTTTGAAGCTGGTGCATAAATTACTCCCAAGCCCATTCACGATTCGGTCAAGCTTTGCATTGCTCTTTATACGAGCCCATTACAATAGAGCGTTAGAATGCATCATCGCTTCTGCGAACCCATTCCCAACAAAACGTTATCATCTAGGTCCACTTCAGCAGAACCGTGGTAATGATCGGTGCTTTGTGGTTGTAATGTGGAAAATGTGTTCTAACAGTAATGGCCACTGTTTGCTGTTCGCTTTCGTTCCCTTATTTTCCCTGGTTGATCAAGGGTGAAAACAAAAACCCGAAATGGAGCATCTTCACCATCAAGTTGATCCCGTCGTCCTAGACCGTTGACCTTGTTATCACCTCCCGGGCATTACGAACGCTTTATTCGAGCGGTTCAGAGCTACGCCTCTACTCGCAGAGTGTGTAGAAAGCTTCAGAGCTACGCTTCTACTCGCAGAGTGTGTAGAAAAACGGTATTAACAAATGGCAGATTTAATGTCCCGTCGAGAATGCGATGCATCGGAATTCGGAGCCACGCTGTTTGTGTGATGCCGACACTGTGCCATTTCATTCCGAACTTTGTCTTTGGTGACCGTGGATTAATCAACAACCGTTCGGGGTTGGCTTCTGTGAAGAAGAAAGTTTGGAAATATATTAAACTACTCTTTTTTTTGGTTTGTCGTATCTGGTGCATCTGCCAGACATTAAGCATGACCGAATTTGGGATAGGTTTTCGTCTGGCAGAACAATAAGCAATGCGTTCGATGCACAACTTATGGTAATTTCGCAGGATGGATATGTAAAGTGTTTTGTTTGTTAATTAAAATTCCTATCTCATGCGTTTCATATGAATCTTGAAGGTTTTTTCATTGTGGTCTTTTTATTCACTTAAATGGAAATGTATCCCGACAACTTGTTTCCATCGTTTTATATTAACCAGTTTTGTATTAACTCAATTAGAATCTAAACAAACAAACCAATTATGAACAGTTTAGATTTTGTTATGCAGATTGCATAGCTTCAGGTGTATTATTATTAAAGGAATTTTCTATTCATTCCGAAGATAAAATGAAAGTATCGAAATACGTAGAATCTAGAAGGATCATTTAAATTTGGAATTTATATTTTAATATCGTATTTCTTTTAATGCTGACGTTTTGACGGATCATTAAAACTATGGGCTCATTGAATTATTAAACGAATTAATCCAAATTGACGAAGTTCTAAATCAAGGTTTCCTACTTGATTTTGTATAATACAAAATTTGTAGTTGCAAAGAAGCAACATAGACTATATAATAGCATAAGCAACCATATTCAGTATCTTGTAAATTATTAATAAACATTTAACTAAACAAGACCCAATTTTCTTGAAGAGTTCCCAGAAATCGAAATGTTTTCTTAAATAAATGTAAATTTACACCATTTTACTAAAAACTTTATGTCTTAAAATCTTACAAGGTCTCTGGAAGACGATGCTCTTAAGAATGATCGGAAATTTCTTTGAATTGGAAGTAAGGTCGTGTAAAATATACGCAGTTAATATCGTGCTATTGCTCGATTAAGAAACATCCTTACAGTATGCAAATTGCATTACATAAGAGGAGTAAGTATAGTGTTTTTGGAAATATATTAAGTTATCTTTTATTCATTTAGGATAGCCTGGCCATATTACTTTATTAATAAATCTTCTGCATATCAAATTTGTTGAATATATGTATATTTGGCCCAAAGTAAAACCATCGTTTTAATTAAAAAAAATATGATACAAACAATATTATATTGTAAGGATTATTTGAGTAAAATGAAGGAACATTAACATGGTCGAGTACATAATAGATTGCACAAATGCACGAGTGCATACGAACAGGGATCAACAGTATGTCACATTGTTACCAATGGAAATGCACACTGTTTACCATTACGCTATTGTAACCAATACCCGTTAGCAATAATGCCCGTTGATGAACTGTTTCCTTGTTCGCTTGTACACGACCGTTCGAGATAGCGTCAGTTAGCACGTTATGTCAGCCAACTTTTAATTAGCTTCCACTCCATTCAGTTCACCGAAACCTTGCCAGCGAACTTGCACAATCAACTACTCAATCAAGTAGCGTAAACATGCGCTAGAACAAGGAGAAATAAAACAAAATGCACACACACTCAGACAAACATAAACGGTACGATGCAATAGAATGCACTTACTGATGTAGTTGATCGTTGTGTTTGCATGCACACGAATGCAATACAAAAGGAAAGTCACATAAATTACAGTTAAAAGCGAGTGATAATGAAACAGACCCCGGGTACTAGCGGACGAACGGATAGCGACATTGCAACAGATTAAATGCGAAAACTGTCACTCATTCATTGGTGGCTGTCAGCAAGATATCATCGAGGCAACTAGTAATATGGCCATGTCCCGCGAACTATTGAACATGTTGCACGTTATGCTGTACATCGTTTCAACGTTCTAGCCTTTTTTTTTTGCATAAAGTGGTAGGTTTCGTTCGCGGGTTTGCGTGTAACATAAATAGTAGCACCAAAGCAACATCGTGCACAATACTGTACTCACTGGACACTGGCGCCACGAACAGCAAATGTACGGAAAACAAAATGAAAGGATTAAACGTTGTCCTGTTTAACGCAAAAACGATGTAAACTCATCCCAACTCACACCACAACGATGGACAGGTTTTTGCCCCTATTTATGCTTGCAAGGGTGTAGAATTGTCTTGGGACTTGGGAGTAGCTTACAACAGGCACAAAAAAAATATCCTTCACTCTCCCCCGTTGAGCATAGATTCCGACCATTGAAGCGCCTGCTGGGAGTAACCAAGGTGGGGGGGAATATAATGTTTGCGCCCAACAATGCACCAACGCTACCACAAATCTAGCGGCCTGAGGGCTAATAAGAAACAAAATTAGCATTTGAGCACGGTGGGCTGCTAGAATCCGCACGCGAACCAGGATGGCGTGTTGCTCCAATTGCACGAAACCCCTTTTGTTCGGTCGGTGAATTTGCACACGGTTCGACATTGTTCGCGTTCGTCGGGTTGGTCGGAAAAGTTGGTCAAACCTCGCGAGTTCGTTGGTGAAACTTGATGTGAGCTCGCAATAAAACTCAAATCAAACCTAACAAGTTGTTTCGCGTGAGCAAAGTTGTCCAAGAAAACTCGAAGGAAACTTTCGTCCTTCTAGTGCTTCCACATTCCCGTTCTGTAACCAGTAGAATCAGCAGAATGGACCAGCAATATCTGCGTGCGATGGTGTTCGTGCTGAAACACACCTGAAGTAGTGGTCCAGCGACAAGCCCTTTCTGCTGTGCGGCTTCAGATAATGATGAAACGTTTCAAATGAAAAGTTTCGTCTACCATCCGGTAGCGCCAACAAGCGAAATGGACGCTCGGAAAGCACGTAGGCAGGTAAAGGCGAACCCAAGCGCCGAAAATCCTGGTCACGTACCAAATTAACACTTTCATTCATCATCATCATCACCGTCATTGCCGTCGTCGTTGTTGTGTTGTGGGGCGAATGTCGAACGAATCGAAGCCAAAGAAAAACAAACGTGCACGTGCGGGATGAGAGCTTTCGCATCGAAAGGTTTTGACTCCATTGAGTAGCATGTTGCCATGTGCTATGCTAATCGGATTACTTGGCGCCGAAAGGAAACTATGCGACCTGGTAAGAATCGCGCAAGTGAAGCGATTAAGGGTTTGCAAGCGGTTGAGTGCGGAATTTCTGGTCCGAGTGAGGTGGATTGAGCAGCTAAAGAATGCTTGAAGGTGTTAGCTTGAAGGAGTTAAACGTTATTTTGCTCCGCTTGACCGTGGGAGCGTCTTCTTACTCACGGAGTTCGTTAGCGCTTTTTTGAGTAAAATTCAAACACATTTTTAGACGAAATAGTTGGACGTTTTTGTGCCAGACGCTATTTTGCAAACTAAATGATTCGGAAAGGTAAACACGGATTCCATTTTATAATACGCCACCACGTTCGTTCTTCGAAAGTATGAAACACAAGCAAGCGAAAAGCGTTGGAAAAATGATTGATCGATAGAAAGGGTCCAGTAGTTTACTTTTAATAAAGGGGAAGGTTAGTTTTTATTTAGGCAGGCTGGTAGTTGGAACCATTTCTTGGGATTCAATTTTGAGCTACAGCTCGGATCGGCGTAACCTTCGACACCTTTTGTCGATAAATCATTTTCAATTTGATCGGGATCGTTTGACGTTTGTTAATGGTAGATTAATTGCATTTTTGACGAGCGGTCCCGTACGTCGAAAAGTGTTGAGTTAAAAAAACTGATTTTATATATTCCACAGCAACATCAATTTAATACCTTTTTTCGCAAAAATAAAAAAAATCGTATTACTTATTTTTTTAAACGCGTATTTACAACCGTAACAAAATACAAAGCGCTTATGTACTTTATTTTGTGCCTAATTATTCTATAAATCTTTCTTTACAAAAATAGATCATTTGTCGATAGTTTTTCTTTGTTTCCAATGATATGTTTGACGTTTGATAGTTTGATAACAATTTTAACAACTTAACGCGCTTTGCTGCTATTGTTCCGTGTAACACAGGAAAACAAAAACATGCAAATGAAAAATTCTGTCCTGGTAATATTTTTCCGTGTGTTTCTAACACAGTTACTAAGCCGAAAAAACACTCGGAAAACTAACTAATTTATGTTCTAGTGTTTCTGTAGCCGAACAACTCATGCAATTAGAGTTAATTGAACGATCCATTCTTTAAAATTACTGATAGTTTACCGTGCTAATACTCTTCTCATGAAAAATGTATCAAGTACAACCCGTATTAAACAGTACAAAAACTGAATTTAACTGTTGAAAAATACAATAATAATAAAGTAAGTTCATAACAACCCCAAAGAGTTGTTTATTTATATGTAATTCTATAGATTTATTGCAGTGTTTTCAAAAGTTACAATGCAGAACTGGAGGAACGTTGATGAGAAAATAAAATGGATTGGATATTTTTTTTATCATTTATTTAAACTTTTTTGTCTCAACACCTTGTTGCCAAGTAAATATTGCACAAAAATAAATGCATGATGTTTAACTAGACATAAAATAGGCTGATAAGACATGCGAAACTACAAATTTCATATATTTAGAGGTTGTTTTTATTCCATTGAACAAATACGCCTTAAAGTATGCAATCCACAATACAAATCTTTAGAAATCGATACGTTATCTCAGCTCTACAGAATAAATTAGACATTATTACAGTTCTATCTTAACCCTCAATATTTGTGCTTTCGAGTGAAAATCATTCACTCTATCTATGCATCTCCCATTCCCGGAAGGTTCTTCTCGATAGCAGCAATCCTAACAACCCGTTCCAAAACGAGGCACAAACATCATTTACTTTCAGCAGCACACGCAATTGCTTAAACACACTAACCACCCGAATCAGCCGATATACTACCCTTAAACGATTCATACACTCCAACCACAAACACACACACACAAACCCTCATGTTCGAAGCATGTTTCCGTGAATTTATTTTCCCATGACAAGTGTTTCATCGTTCGTGTGTTCGTGTTGATCCACGGACCATGAGATTTTCTTTTCTGTATGTTTCTTATCAAATCGAAAGTCATCTCGAACCACTTTCGATGCTTTGGTTTTTCTCTTTGTTTTCTGTTTTTTTTTATTCTGCTACGAGAAAATGGTTGAAAATCACCGAAAAACAACAATTTATGACATGCCCGGACCGGTGCGTGTTGCGGAACATATCTACGTTTCGTTACGCTGGCGTTTCGATAACAGTTCCACCGGGGGTTGTAGGGAAAAGCGGTCTTTCCTCCCACGGGAAAGACGTCTGTTTTGTTCTTCTCGGCTTAGCCGGAGCCGTTTGGTGGTGTTTTGTGGTTCGGGTTTACTTGTTGGTGTCGGAAGGAGGCGGATAGTATAGGTGTTAAGGAATTTATAGCAAAACATCGGATGACCAGCGAGCTTTCGCTGCAAGATGGGAGGATTTTCACGTAAGGTTTATTTATCCTTCGCTTTGTTCGGTTTCGGTTCGTTGCTAATATAAAACAATGTTCGGGGTTGTTCTTTCTCGTCGACTTTCTTATCTGTTCGTATCGTTTTTTCCTCCTCGTGCATCGAATTCTCAAGCTTTTTTTTATTGTGTGTTCTACAAATACGTTTGTTTTTTCGTGTGTTTCCCTTTCTCAAAGCTATTTTATTATGACTGTTGTCCAAAACGATTTGTTATCATGTTTTCGCTTTCCTCTGTCAGCAAACGATCCCTTCTGCAGCTCTCGCGCAATGCTTAACCCAAAAAGCACCCAGTAACGATGTACACGAAATGATATTAATCGCAAATGATAGGTGTCAACGTTGTAGTGAAAAGGTTTAGTAACGGAGCCTTCTTCCGAATTGGACCGTGTCTACGTGGGCAAGTTTTAGTTGACGGCAATAGCTACTCGTCAACCATCGCAGCCTGCTCGTGGCTCGGTGTTGGTCGGTACTCTGTTAAGCTGTTTGTCATGGTGGCGATGAACAATAAAGTTCATCGAGGACTTTCTTCAAGTGAGGCTCGGGTGCGTTGGGCGGAATTGGTGGGTGCTATTGTGCTTTTTGCAATAAACATGCCCGTGGGTTCGTCGGCTCTTATCGTCTGCAAACAGTGGCACATTAATTTTAATAAATATCCTCCTCTTGCTTAACGCAGTAACATTCGGTGGGTGGAAGATCGTTAGCTCAATGAGGGTTTGAATTGTTTATGCGTGTGTGTGTGTGTGAGGGAAAGAAGAACTATCAGCTCACACAAGCATAAATTCCCAAAGCGTTTAAGATGTTGATATATTTTCTCTCACCCAAACACAACAACGATTTGTTGTCGCAGGTTACGAATGTAATCGAGTCTATTTAATAATTTTGATTGCTTTTACTCAAACACACATACACTCACGCACAGCAGCAGCTCTCTCTACTAAGCGAGAAGTGTAAAGTGACACTTGCTTTGCCCTAAACAAAAGAAACCCCGGAAGCCACCCTCTGTGGCCGAAGATATTGTATCACAGCAACTGACTTTTTATGTGGCGTACAATAATGGCTACGCATACAACATTCGGGGTTTCCCTCTTCACATAGAGGGATATTTTCTCGGCCGGTTTTGTGCTGCTCAGTGCCGGATAATAAAGCACGGTTTTCGGTATAAAATCGCTCCGAGACATAATGCCGTGTGTGAGTGCGCATATCGAGCACAACTTTAATGCTGCGTCTATATCAGTGTATGTTGTGTTAAATGAAATTCGTCAGGTTTTCGTCCTTTCTTTCTTTTTTGTTCGTCGCCATTTGCTACCCACATGTTCACGGGTTGTCACATTACGCCCCGAGAAAGGTCAGCTAGAAGTAAAAAGCGGGAAGATTAATTGCTCGCACGGTTGAACCGTTTAAAGGTAAATTTTCCTAACGGCAATACACTCCGGAAAAGGATGCTCACTGCTTGTTTGATTAACGAGCGCACATTGATGTGAGGGCATGATCGCTTTACAAGACGACGCTTGATTAATTGTTTTATTACTGTTGCTTTCAATTGTGACATTTTCATAATGTTTTCTTGACGGATTTATATTCATGCTTAAACCGCTTGCAGACAGACGAAGCGGATGTGCGTGTGTGTTCGAAATTGCGTGTGTGTAAACGTTGCTTCCTCAATAAAGCACATAAAAATAACATCAACTTGAGGCTTTTGCCATGAAATCTGCACACAAAACTGCCGTTTGAAGTAACTGACCTACTGGCTGTGCCTTTTTTTTGAAGGATATAAATCCTTCCGCTAGAAATATATATTCATCATTTTGATGTTCACTTTTTTATATCTTCCCCATAAACGTTCTCATCGCTTCAGCAGAAGCAGTCAGCAGTAGCTGTTTCCCTTTGAAATCAACAACGTTTACGCCACGGTGATCCCTGGCCACACATACACATCGCACAAGTGGTTTGTAGCGTAAAAACAAAAGGAAAACATCGTTCAGCGAAAAACAAAAAAACGAAGCTGCAAAAAATACAAACACTTCCATGCGTTGCTCTTGGCATTCGGTGTATTCCCGCAGGAATCGTGAAATGTCGAACGGAGTGCGAGAAGAAAAAAAACCCCACGTGCACATAACGCCGAAACGATAAACGAAATCCGCTGAGGGATGGCTAAATTCGGCGATGAAACGAGCAGCAAAATATGACAGCAGCCATGCAAATAAAACTTCTCCCCAGGTTTGACGCTTTGTAAGTTCTGGAAGCAACATGACGGGGGAAAAAAAACGCAACATAAGAAAGAAACAAATCGCCACCATTTTTCTGCCCATTGCAACCGCTGCTTTGAACTTCGATACGCGAGGTATTCTTTGGCGCGTATTTTCTTTTCTTTAGCTGTGCTTGTTTTTCCTAAGGTGTCGATCTGTGTGCTTGTACAGCAACACAATTGTACACGCAACGGTTGCTAGAAGATGGCCACCGCGAAGGCAAAAACGGCCGCATAAATATGCCACACAACCGGAGCTCAAACGAACGATTATTCATGTGTTTCATCTGAATGGCGTTACTGTGTTCTATTTGACTTTGTTCTTCCGTTTAAGAAGCGCCGCTTTAAGCAGGAATACTCACGTTACGGACTGGTAAGCGTGAGAAGACGCATTGAGGGAAATAAAATGGTAAAAAGTCATCGTTAGCTATGTTCGCACCCTAGTGGTGCTTTCCGATATAAAACAGCAGGTTTTTGGATGATTTAGATTACTAAGATACGCTTTATCTTGTTGATCTTGAGCTTGATTTGAGCCCTACAAAAATATAATTCATGAAAATAATTCGAAAAGTACCAGGCGCCTCCATCGATTTACAAATTCTCGACATTCGGTTCATATTTCTTCACCGGTGTCTTTTTGTGCTTCGGTTTGGATGCGAGAAAAAAGCTCCCCGTTGGGAATTTCTCCGAATAGGAAGACATTGCACAAAATGGCGATTTTCTCGTCCATGAGAATTTATTAGCATGGAAGGAAAATACACTATACATTCCTTTCCGGCCATTATGAACTTGATTTTTTTAACCATTTAGATAGCCCGCTCGTGATCGTTACTAGCGGCCTTCCCTTCTGTGCTGTATCGACACGGAAAACTCCGGTGGAAGGGAACGTATTATGCGTGCGAACGCTTTTGTTTTACGGTTCGCAATGTTCGCGGGCGGTTTGTGTACTTTCCTTATGCCGTACCGTGCTTTCCGTCGCGTAGTATTGTTTTTCGCGTGCCGGAAGTGGTAGCATCTTTCCCGCAATCACGACCATTTGCCATATTTTACTTGCGGGTATGGGTTTTTCTTTCTTTCTTTGTGGTGTGCATCGTTTGAATGGGCTAGCAACAGAGTGTAGTGTAGAAAACATATTTAAATAAATAGCGCTTTATGAGAAAAGAACAACATTGATTTAGTGGGAGAAGATAAAGCTTGAATAGAAGATAGGTTAATAAAAGCTAGAGACCAGTTGAACTGTTTAAAGTAATTTTTAATATTTTTAACTTCAAAAAATTTGTTTTATATACATAAACCAAAACTGTTTTTTTCCAAAACCAATAACGTTTTCACCACATTTCTCTTCAAGAAAATCATTCGAGGAAAACCAAACAGCTCGCTGTATCCGATGACAACAGCAAATCCTTCAACAACAAAAATCAAATTTCAACCGTCCATTTGTCTTCCCGTCTGCTCTGCGGGAAAGCAAACGAATAATCCAGTAGAAGCAAATCGTCATAAAGTTGTGGGGTGCTATGGTCCGGGATACATTTAAACCACTCCAGCGAAGAAAAACTACCACAATCCATCCTAAAAATACAAATTGCTACAAATTAATCTCACAGTCTCACCAGGATTACCTTTCATCGGAGCTTCAGATACCGAATGGCCGAAAACTGTGCTAGCCTTAGGGTTGGTTTGGGAAGAAATAATGGAACTAACCGAAAATGGAAACCACAATTCTGGCTGCACAAGACGATGAAAGGATTATGTCTGTGTCATCGACTTTTAGAGCAAGCGGTGCATATCTGCACGTCGTTTTCTTTTCAGCACCGATAAAGGGTCACCAACTTTAATCCTGCTTATGTGAATTGTTTAAGAATGCAACTATTGCTCCATTGAAAGAGATTGGGTGGTCAAATAAGTGAAAAATATGTCAATCATTTATGGGCTTTTTCTGTCACCGATTCACTGTACACACACGCGGTTGATGAAAGTATGAATGTGATAAGGTTGTGCATGTTCATCATAAACCGCGAAGCCGCTGTTTTCGGATAGCTGACATACGGCTGGATGTGCAATTCGTGATCGAGTTTGTGGTTTACTCATTCTTCTCCATCAAAACCTGATCTATTCGTGGGCACTTGTATTTGAATTCAGTCAATCGCATTCGAAACGATTGTACGGGGAGCATTTCCGCACGCGGGGCAAGGTTTGTATTTCCAGTGCAATGGGTTTTTGTGCTGTGGTTATTTTTCATGCACCGGTAGATAGCATACAATGCAATCGTCTGCACACGACCATGTCAAAATACGAATATATATTGGATATCAAATCCAACGAGAAGCGAGCGCTTGTGCGTGCTTGTTTTGTTCATCGAAATGAGTACGATGAATTGATTCAATCAATGTGTTGTTTCTTTGTTTTTCATTTTTGCATTTATATTGCTCAACTCCCCTGGGTGGTACTGGGCGAATCAAAATAAAGTCCTTTTTAATTATTGATCTGGCAGGCATTTGGTGAGCTATTCACCTTTGCGAATCATATCAAAGGATTTAATTGGTTGGCATATTCATAGCCTTACCACAACGCTTTACGCGTAATTTACAACAAGGCCAGTAGGTGTAGCTGGCTCCCCGATATGAACGAATTATTATTTAATACAATTTAATTTCCATATTTTTAAATATGGAAAATCGGTATCCGTAGCGACGCCGTGTTTTCATTTAAAGAAAGCCTTATGTTTAGCCAGTGGGAATAATTAAGCTTTTCATTTCGAAAATGTGTTTTCCCCGAATAGTGGTGCTTTGTGCGTAATTAAAGCCCGGGAAAAAAGCAACAGACATTCAGACCCACCATTCTGCCAATAAAAGCGTAAAATTGTTCCTAATGGTTTTGTACGCGGAAAGTGATTAAACGAAAGGATAATTTAAATCAATCAACGGTTATGGTTGGACCTGCCGGCAAAAACCCGGTGAAATTCGTTTCGACAAACGCGCGAAGCGTAAAATTTAATCGATTTTGTCCCGCTCGACCAAACTCTTTTGCCGGTTTGGTTGATCGATGAAAAGGGAAAGTGTGAAGCAGCAGCCGAGATCCAAACACCCAGCTTGACTGACCTTTTCAGCACGCCGGACAAGTTGTACGTGCGCGACACTGCGTCAATCAACCGGTACCGATCGAAATTGCGCCAAACCAGGTTGGTGGAGGGTTTATAATTTTCAAAGTGTTTCAATCGGTAACAGCAAAGTGTATAGAATTATGGGTGAGAAAGCGTGATGATGTGCTTTAGAACAGAAGGTAGAGGGAGGGAAAGAAAGAGAGAGGTAGTGAAAGAGAAAATAAAAAAGTAAAAAAAGGCACACACCAAACGAAGGCCAAATCCATTTGAATGTAAATGAGGCCAGCTGGCATCTCAATTTTCCACTCGTTTGCGATTGACATTGGGTCAGAATGCAGGCACCAAGCGGCCCGAGAGCCTCTTCCAAGCAGGCAAGGCTCTGGTGAAAAGTTGAAATTTGAATACTTTTACAAAAGCGCGGGAGTCTGTCTGTTTTGTCGAAACAGATTCTTATTCACGACAGGGCATGGCATGATTCGGATATTTATTAGGCACTGGTCTGCTTGTCTGTCATGATGGGCTTTACGCGCTGCCTCTAAAGAACCGTCGATTCAGCACGGTTCAAGTTCGGGTAGGTTGTTTTGCGCTTCATTCTTAGAACTTAATTTTCCCTCACAGAAAACGCCGGTCCGGATGGGAAAATGCGTGAACAAAAAAGGGTGGATAATGTTATGCAAACCAGTGAATGGACCTGAAGTTTTGCCAGAAGATGGGAAGCGTCGATATCTGGTCGGTAATAATAATGTGCGTGGTTGGCACTTTTATCATTCAGCGTGGCTTTGAAGCGAAAGCACCTTTGCGAAGTGTACTAAATATCTTAACCGACCGGCACATGCGACCAGGCGTCTCCATTGGTCTCCACAAGGGCGACCAGGCGTCTCCATTGGGCATGAATGGGAAGCTCATTTTTTCCATTGCAAAGAAAACTCGAATTCGCTCGCTTATAAAGAATTAACCGAAAAAGAATGCTTTTATCTCTTAATTTGAGTTGTTTGAATGGTTTTGTGTACAGTTTTTTTTTGTTTTTTTACTGTGCAGAGAAGATTTCCGTCATAAATCCTTCCGATCGGAGCTGATTAATAGAAGATGGAATGGACTGTGTTTTCCCACCACCACCGCGGTATTTGCATGACACAAAGCTGGAGGCGCTTTCAGCGTGTAATGAGTTTATAATTTAACACTTCATTCGCTATGCAAACATCGTTCGGTTAGCGTTCGCTGTCTCTGCAAACAATCGCACTCTCGCAAAGCTACCACACGGATATGCGACGTTTCGTGCCAGTTGCTCCCCGAATGGAGTGCATGAAGCGAGCTGGTTGCATAAAATATTTCACGCTTTACCGCATCGGCCGCATTGGGAAGCCGAGCCCCGTTTGGGGAGGGTTGATACGGTAGGGATTTCTTTGCATAAGACACTGGGACGTGTCTTGGCGATGGCACTTCTTGCCGGGAAGCGTCTTACGCTGCGGGACCAATTCTCCCAAAGCGCTCAACAGTTACAGTTGTAACCGTGTGTGTGTATGTGTGTGTGGAAAGGAAACACATTTTTCTTACTTCCGTGTAAAGCGTGTTTCAGCGTAACGTTCTTGGGTGGAAGCTTAGCTCTGATGGTGATAAGTGCCTTCTTTTTTCTAGTTTTTTTTAAAGAAAAGAAAATCATGTTGGGAGGTGTGTGTGTTTTTTTTTGTGTGTTCTTTCACTCGCGAAATCATTGAAGACATTTAGTGTGAAGAGTGAAAATTGTATACTCTAGTGAATTGCTCGGAAGCGCAAAATATAACTGAGCGTGTAGACAGCGTCAACCCGTTAGGAAAACTTTATCCCGTGATAAAGGGATGGTGAGAAGAAGGGGGAGGGGGAGGAAATAAAGTGTCCTCTCGTGCAGCTGAAGCGGCAAGTGTAATGCACGTGAGAGTGTATTTTTCCAACCGATCTATCCATATCCATCTATGTTACAAGCCAAATAAACGTGGCGGTGAGTGCTTTTCGTGGAAATACGAAAAAAGCGGATTAAAAATCACACATCGCTATTTTTTTGTTGTTGCGTGATAATAAAACACTCATCAATCGTACGGAAAGAAAAATTTAAAACGAAACATAAATCAATTGGAAGTGTTTTTTTACAAAATGAAAACCGTACCGAAGGTATTAGAAGTTTATTATTCGAAAAATATTCATGTGGAACATTATGTTTCATATGTAACATTCAAGTATTATATGTACTTCGACTCATGATCTGCTGTTTTCAATTGCTGATACGTTGAAAAAAACGCTTTTGAATTGAGATTTAAGATGAGTTTTAAAAGTAATTGCATACTTCAAGGCGCATTTGCTTCAAAATAAGAAATATTCATACAATCTGCAATTCTCGATGCCTTTTGATAAATTTACTCAATAATCCAAATACATAATAAGCTTTTTTATCATAGTTTTCTACATTTCATTTTTTTTCAACTAAATTGAGTTATATTTTCCAATACTTTCGATTTCCTCATAAACATAAGCAAACAATGGCACCACCAACCGCCATTCAAAATCTTGTTAGCACACACTCTAAAATTATAATACTATTTGCGATGCAAACATGTCCCAACACAAAGCATCTTATCGTATCCTTTTATGGTTAACCGAATCGAATACCAGCCCCCACCCATCACTTCGATCGCTCCAGCCCGCGTACCCTGACGCTTCGCCACATTAACATTAATGAAAATACGTTGTCGGCAGCGCGCTTTTCCGCGACCTTGCTCTCACTCACCAACCCCACCGGAAATCTCCCTAAAATCCGAACGCCACCCCATCAATTCCGATTTGTTTCCGAGGCGCGAGAAGACGCGAACACAAATCTCGTTACCACCGTGACGGCCCACATCCTGCCAAAGTTTCGTGTCAGGATTTTCGGTCGTTTCACCTATGACAAGGCATGCGCCATCAATCTCGATTGTCGAGGATGGCAAGAACCGCGATTCCGGGACTGCTGGATTTTGGGTTTCCTTGTTTTGTTTTTTTTTTCACCTTTTGTGTGCTTCCCCGCATTGTTTCTTCTGCCATGGAGCCGGATCGGATGCTATCGATGTTTTGTGCGGTTTTTACCTTTGGCACCGCTACTTTATCCGGATATCCGAATTGATGGTTTTCCGCCACCTTCACACAATGGGGACGATTTCGCTTCAATTTTCCACCGCTGTTTGGGATGAAGCAAACCAGAGGGTAAGGAAATGAGGAAAGCTTTACAGAGATAAAGCTTTGTTTTGTGGTGGAAACCCCTTTTTCGCGGTGATGTGTAGCGGACCCACGCCATGAACATAAGTGCTAACAAATGGTGTAAATGTACACCTCGGAGATGAAAAAAGAAGAAAAACTGTGGTTGTTATGGTCGCTCAGTAATGGAGACCGAGTTCGGTGCCAGTCGGGAAGATCAATGTACACCTAACCTCAAAATCAACCATTCGATTAAACATTATTCAATGGAAATTCATCAACCCACCGGCTCATCCCCATGAAAAGCAGGAAATAGGGAAGTGATGTCACTCGGCGAGGTTACTTCCACTTTGGGAATATTCTGTCGCTTTGTGTGTGATTTGTTTCGAATTTCATTGACGCATGTCCTATGGCCAAGTGAGAGAAAACGAATAGATCTCAATCGCTTCTCAATACATTACAGCTACAAATCTAACCTTCTTTCCATCTTATTGTTTTTATCTTCCAGATGAAATGAAAATAGAGTGTATGTGAGTTTACAGTGGATTACTGGAGTATTATCACATCGTTTTTTGGTAACACATATATGTGGTTGGTGAAATAAATCAGTTAAAAGTGTAGAAAAGTGTTAAATTGTGTGTATGCTATAAAAAATAGAAGATGAAGATTTATAGTGCTCAATGTTAAGTAGAATAAAAGCCATACTTTATAGCATGCTGTAATGCTATAAACCCTGGTTTAGTGGGTTAGTAAATAAATGTGTTTGGTTTTTTCGTGAAATAAACACCAAGCAAACCAAAAGGATACCAGCAAAACCATGCTTCAAGTTACGGCAGACCGGTTCGGGCGACGGAGCAGTTCCATCGGTTGCCGATCGATCGTTGGCCGGCGGACATCGATGTACATCAACCAAACACAGCACGATCGTGATCCGTTCAAGGTAAGCCTTCAAATAATAAATGAACTCAATTAGGAGATTATTATGTTCCACCAATTAGTGATGAGTAGCATTTTTTTTTTCAATTCTCATCCAGAACTCAAAATTACAATGAAATATTTCGGATTAATTTTGACGGACGTAGTTGCCGATAACGAAATCAAACCAATTTATTTTTCGAGTTGAATAATGAGTTTTAAGCAGCTTAAAGGTCACAACAAAAATCCAGAGAAAAAAATCTCTACCGCTCCTTCAAACTCCGGTCGTAAACTTTTTGCCTTTTGGAAAATTTTCTTTTGACGATTTCATCTTGTGCAGAAAGAAAAAAAGATTTTCCCTAACGGTGGAGTGTCAAACATTTTCATAAATCTCCACAAAAGATAACCGTTGGCCTACACACACACTTCCCTTCCTTCCTCATAGTGGTCCTTTTGTCCGTCGGGAAGGAGCGTAAGATTGATAGATGACGGTCCTGGGAAGACACTTTCCAGGCCGGTGACGATGGGATCTCGTAGACATCGAAAATAAAAAAGGACAGATTTCTCGTACCATTTCTTCGAATTGCCGGTTTGATGATTTGATCACTCGCCAATTCGTTAACTGTGGTCGGTTGTTTTATTCATCATGGGTGGTGAGCGTGTGCTTTTAGTTTTGTTTTCCCTCTTTCACATCTACACCGCACAATTTGTGAGCAAAGGCAAGAACTTTGATCGTGGTTGGAAAATGGTAGATCTGATTAGCATTTCGCTTACAGAGAAATTGAGAGCGAGAGAAAGAAAGGAAGGTGAGAAGGAACCGTCACCACCAACCGCGTGTCGCATCTTTAAAGCTCGTCAACTGAAGATGGTAATGGTGTTGATAAGGGATGCCGATAAAGATGGGCTCCCGCGAGAGGTGACGCGTGCGATGATTAATGGGTTTCTAATTCCAGTCACACGTTGAAGCGTTAGAAATCAAATCACCGTGATTGGTGTGCGCAGTGTGCTTGTGAGTGAGTATGTGTGTTTGAATATTTTTTAAAAGTCTTTGATGATTTCAATAATTTTCAATCATGATGCATAATAATGTTATAATGGAAGTGGAGCATTTCTTATCTAAAACACAGTCATCTTTGAGCATGAAAATTAAGTTTAGATTTTCAATCAACTTCAATGAATATTTATGAGCAGGATAATAGAGCATTAGCAGACCTAGGGGCCATTCCAATTTGAAGCTTTTTTGTAGTGATACTTGTGTGTGATAATCGCTACGTGCACACGATAAGCTTAAGCAATCTACCACTCCTGGTATTGTAGCTTTTCTCTGCTTCAAAAAGCACCCTTAAGACAAGCTCTGTGCTTGGCACCAGAATCGACCACTCCAAGCATCAGTTAAATTGATTACAACAAACCCTCGGTCGTATTTTCCCTACCCTTGGAGAAGAAAAATGAGCCTCATTTTGAATCGTATGGAATAAACATTCTCAACCACCACACTTTCTTGGTTGATCGGAAATCGGACCTCAGTCTCTGCGAGAAAGCAAGCCAAATGATTGAACTATTCGTATTCATAATCAATTCACAAAACCCACAAACGTTCTAGCTTTAGGGTTCACATAAACGAGCCGATCTGCGCAAAAAAAAAACACTCACACATGAAAAACACAAAATTGCTTCAGCGATGGATAGGCCAGCAAAAAGCTAGGGTTATAGTAGATGATCCTAATAGTATGCGGTTTCGTTCATTTACCGCAGTGAGTGATTGCTACAAAAAAAAGGCCACTGCAAGAACCCGAAGAGAAGATTTATATAATTTCATTTATTTTGCAAACCTTTCGCGTTACCGCAGCTCGTTGATTGGCAGTGGAATTTCATTTGGAGTGGAGCTATTGAGCATGGGGCATTTTTATATGTTTGTTTATATGGAAAAAGATGGAGTTAAATATGTTTAGATTCGGTAAATGAAGTAAATTCAACTGAAAAGAGCAAATATTACCTTAAGAAAACATTGGTAATTACCTTTTCGATTGCATAACTTAAGGAGGTCAATATATTCATTACGCCTGAGAGTATGCAATTTAATGTTAACCGTGAATCCAACCAGTTTGCTTCTAGAATCTTAATTAGGTTTTTGTTGCTTTACTTTAAGAACATTTTTAGGAAAACTATTAAATTAGTTTTTCTAAATATCCTCCAAGCATTACCAGGAAAAAAACTGGCATAATTTATTCAATATGCTCTCGATTGAAAAGCGTTCGCGTGACGGATGAACAAAACCCGCCCAGTAACCGTCGAACGCGAACGAACCACGCATAATGAAAAGCGAATTTCAAATTCAATGTTTAAATTGAGCTTTACCCCGCAAGAGAAAAGCTACACTAAATTCGCTTCCATTTTTCTCCCTAACATCATATTGAAAGCTAAAAATGTAAACAATCAAATGCCGCGCGAAACAAAATACACAAAGATTTGGAAAGCAAATGTACGCAATAAGAAAGAACTACAGAAGTCCATCGGTTGGGCACGACGGCAGTGTGAGCCGGGTGTGTTCAGTGACTGCGAAAAATTGGGAGAAAATTGAAAAATGGACAGGTTCATCATCGTTAGGACCCCGGCCGGTATGGCCACACTGACCCTGACAAATCGACACAACCGAATTCTTCAAAGCCACAGAATATTAAAATATCATTGTTGGCTTCCCCCAGCTGCCCTAGCGTATATTCATTTCGTACAAAGCACATGCCAGCAAACAACAATCAAACCCCCCAAAGCAATACGAACGCACACACACACAGTTTCGATAAAGATGACAACAAAGTTGCTGTTTTTCCTTCCCAACATCTACCATTTTTTGGGTGATGAGTGAACACAGATGTACAGCTCTATTGTGGCATTTGCTTTTTTCGTGCATCTTTTTTATTGTTATGTTTTTATTTCAAGTTCAAAAGTTTCCACTGTTTGTGCTAGGGCAGGGATTTGCGTCGCGAGAATGTCTAATTCTTTCGTCGTTACAACTTTGCCTGAATGAGGTAGCGCAACCATCAACGGCAGCATTTATTTGAATTGTTGTAGCACCCATGCTTGCGCTGATTTTGCGCTACGCAGCGAAACTTTTGCGCTCGTTTTCGGAAAAAGAAAGCTGACAGAAGAACTGGGCCAGAAAAGTAACATGGGTTTGACTATAATTCATGGCGTTTCTGGGCTGGACGGTTGGAAATGGTGGAAAGTTGTAACAATGCACACAGTAACCCCGACCGAAACGGTCTTACAAATTGGGCATGAATTGAAATAACTTTTGCTGTGCTAGTGTGCTAGTAGCGCAGTGAATTGTTTTTAAATTGGAGTGACAGGAAGTATCCTTCAACATAATACCGTGACCAACGAATGTAGATTTGAAAGGAGTCCACATCTGGTATGTCTTCGGTATGAAGAGATATATTGCTAAGAAAATATTTAAAAGTTTTATTTATTTTAAAGCAACTTCCCATCCTTTCCTTCAAGAGCTGTGTGATCCATGTGATATTGTGTTCAATATTAAGCAAAACTTCACATTATTGATGATCTCAGCACGAATACCACAGCCCTTTTGCCCTTTCCCGAAACACTGTCCCAAAACACTTGTAAAGGTTCTCCGGGCATAATATTAACAACCAGAAATACGCTGGCTGGTCACATTCATTCTACGTATTCATTGTTGTCTCCGGCCCCGTTTCCATAACGGTGGAACGAAATTGGCCACGCGAGTAGCCGAGTGTACAAACATTCCCCCAACGACAGCCATTCAGTTCAATATTGTTTAACTTATCGATCATCAAACCGTACTACCGTGGCTCCTACCTTGGCTGCTCCTATTCAATGGTTGTTTCAGGATGGTCGAGTGGGTTTTTTGGGCACGTTTTCTTGTGTCGTACTTTGTTTGGGATATTAAATTTACTTTCATCAAGGGTACTGTACTATAGAGCTGGAGCAGGATTTTACCCATTTATTGGGTGTCCCTTTTTGCATGGAAACCCAAAAGGGGCGTAAGGGGGCCGTTCGACCCAGGTCAGGTTTTACATCTTTGCTTAGTGATGGTGTGCGAACCGAGCCCCCAACTGGTTGGAGTTCAGTGGACGCTTCAGCAAGCAAATGGGTGTTGATAGTTGGATACATGCGTGTGAAGAAATTGATTCTTTAAGATTTGATTTTTCCATAAAAGGAGCACAAATTAAATCGATTTTATGACAAAGGCTGGAGGAGCTTACTTACGATATTAAAAATTCTTTAAGAGCTTTCGACAAGAAACAATGTTTATGTAGAATGGAACAATTTACATACTTTCAGTTATAATCAAAAGGTTTGCAAATGATCAAATCTGGATTACAAAACATCTTATGTTTTACATTTAACAAACGTTAGATTACACCTTTAAATTATTTTTTAATGCAGTTTACATACTTTAAGGCAAATTTATCTTGATAAACCGAAGTGTGCTTGTATATTAGTAACAAAATGCCCCCAAATATACATTTAAACTGTTCATTGAAACAGTAATTTTCATTTTCATTAATAAATGTTTGTTTACTGAATTTCTATTAATTATCAAAAGAAAATTAACACACCAAGAGTAAGAAAAATCTTTTTTCTTTAGTAGAGTAATACTGACGAAACCAAATCCTCGTCATCCTCGTTGGTCAGTCTACCAATTTCTTGAAGAAAATCTGACTTATCTATAATGACCAGCTATACCACCCAAGACGTTACTTCCCGGACACTCATTTATGAGCTTTATGACTTGGAAAAAGTATGATATACCAAACAAAAAAGAAAAACCTCAAGGCATCGAACCCAATACGGTGGTTGTCACGTACCGTGGTTCAATTGCTTGTCCATTAACATTCTCCCACCGTGACAGTCAAGCAATGCCATTCAACGGTACAGCACCAGGCAGCGATTGGGTGTGGGATTGTGCCTCGAATAGGCCCACCAACCCAAGCGTCCCGACGATGATGATGGCAATGTCGATAAAATATGGTTCCCCGTTTTTCCGTGGAAAACCTTTCCGCACTTACAAACGAACGATCATCATTCAATTGATAGGGGATCCCTTTCCGGTACATGCTGCACTCTTCGATGCGTAGTCAATTTCGATCACTTCACACGCAAGATTCCCGCCGGGTGGGTGCGATGTTGAGGATGACAGCCAATACAATCTCTCTTTAACGCCCCTCCTGCAAACACTGACTTGGTAATGGTAGCCAAGAAGAATTTCTCCCCAAACCGACGTCTACTTAGTGGTGGTACAGCAACGTGCGTAAGCTGTGATGTCATGAGCAACCGTAAAAGAGGATTCAACACCATGAATGATTAGACATAAACGGTGGAGAATAAAAGGAAGCGCACAAACACTCACCCACACGCACTACAACAAACGAACTCTCAATGAAAGTTCGTTTGCTCGCCTCGCGTGTGTACACATTCGCATCCAACACACGGATTCGAAAAAAACATCTGTAAGTACTTAATGGGACAGTGGTAGGATTTGTTGCTGTGCAGTACTTGCACGATACGGAAAATGAACTCGCGTCCTTCTTTGCTTTTGCTAGGGGTCGATAAAAATGTCTCTTGAACTCGGCACGCATTAATACGTGTTAGGCTGGTACGCGCACAAGAAGCATAAAGCGATTATCGTCTTAGGTGTGGTGGGATAACATTCGTTTTTATGCGTATAATCTCTGGATTAGTGCTGGATTATTCGGTTCAATTGAGTGTTATTATAGTGGAGACTAAATATTTACCTCTCGGATGGATTTTTGTTTCTTATTTTTAATATAAAATAAGGATAACCGTACGTGTCGGGATTCGCAAGCAAATAATGGTTTTTTTTAACATTCATTTTTCTGCTTTGCGAATTGCATACTTTTTGGGGCTTGAACGTGATTTGAAAGATAATTCAGTGAACTTTATGAATTGTTGCAATTACTATTCAATCAAGCTAATAGAATATTTGCTATTAGTGCAGAAAAATATTTTCGTTTAAGCGTTTAAGAGTTTGTTGTCCTTGACTTTGTTTTACCCATAGTTAAATTGCATACATTTAGCCACTTAAGTTTATTTTAAAATGTCAACATATTAGTAATTCGAAGCCCCTATTAAACATTTTCTTTTTCTAAACTATTTATAAGACCCATTCAACAAATCTACTTTGTAAAAAAGCTGGAGAAAAACAGAAAATTACAGTTTATGTTTGAACACGACAAACAGTCTGCCTGTTGTTCTGTCCCATTACCACTCAGCTGGTCATCAAAAGCAAAGAGACTGTTCCACCAGTGCTATGCTCTCCACCACAGACCAGATAAGTATTGAGCATGATCACGTTGCACGTTGCGGGAACACGTTCATGACAAATGTAAAGAACCACAAGAGGTCCGTCCATCGGTCATCAGTCGCAATGTTTGCCAACCAAGCCAACCTGATGGCTATCGGGCCCAACGATACACAACACCAAATGAGGATTCTTGTGTGTTTCTTTTAATCTCACTTGTGCTATTTACATGAAAGAAAACCAAACGAGCTGCCGTAGATACGAGAAGAAGTTCTTCATTACACCAGCGGTCCTCAGAGTGGATGCAGGAAGTAAGCAGAATGCCGGAACCATTGTTTGATATTCTAGCGCTAGACCTAGCTATTTGACACTGTGTTACGGTTCCGTTCCCTGTGCAAACTGTTGACAGTTTTCATCTCACGTTTTTCTTCTCACGATCGAAAAACTTTTCCCCTTCTTCGCTCGTTGCATTCCTAGTTCTAAGCCCAAAGCAAAACAAAACCCGTCCCACGTTCTTGTAAGGGCGAGAGAAAACAAAGAGTGAGAGTAAGTAATAGAAGACTGAACAGAAAACAGAACCACAGAACATCCGCTACCGAACCCCAAAAAGCAATAAACTTTCCCAACAACCGTACCGAACGGTGGTCGGTGTCGATCGGATCGTAAAATTGGAAAAAAATAATTTTCTTTCCTGCTCGAGTAGGAAATGGTTCTGATTCGGATTATACGCTCAAACCGCTCGAGCCGATACTGTTTGACTAAAACTTTGATCATAAACATCGCTCACAGGTTTCGCTACGCCACGTTTTTCCTGGGAAAAAGTCCCGAGTTCCTTCCACAATCTGAAGTTTCCTTGCCGTGGTTCGAGTTGAAAGTTTCCCTGGACTCGGTCTCTTGCATCAACGAGCAGAGGAATAACTTTCTGTATGTGTGTGTGTATGGGTTGTTGTTGATATTCCTGTGGACGGAAATGACAATACACCGTAGAAAGAGCTGCTATTGCGAGAAACGTAGACTAGTGAATCGAATCCTCATTCCAATAGTGTCCACACTTGACGATAAGATGGCGCTTTGTTTCAGGCAACAGTAATATTGAAGAGACTTTTACTCCTTTACCCTATTTTTATGACATTTTACCCCTTTTGTTATCCGGTATCGGTAATAAAACTGTTACGAATATGGTCGACAATCCGAAAGGAGTGCATTCTGCTTGGGGTTTTGCTCGAAATCTGGTAGGGTAGCATGAAACAAAGTATCGTAATTGATCGTAAACGAGTGGTCGTATATTGTGGACTTTAGTTCGTTGCACATTTGTGGTACATCCGGAAGAAAGGGTTTTTGATTTAATTTAAGGTGGGAAGTGTAAAAAAACAGCTAGCATTATTGGTCAGGTATGTTGTTGTTTACCTTTTCTCGTTTACTTTAGTAGTTATTATAGCAAAACTTCACTTCTAAGTAACAGCCATTTTATGGCTAATGTATAGCATGGCTTTTCAATTTTTTATCAAGACTTTCTTATAGCAGAATTTACGGTTTTTCCTCTGCACCTCGCAAGAGTGTAGCTGATTGTTCGTAACAAACGAAGCAAATGTGGACCCGGTGGACTCAAAATGAATAATAACCCATGATCATTTTCTAAAGCGGAAGTCGTTTCTTATGCCATCCTTCGCTCACCTGGATCCCGGCAATAGCACAGGGCGGCCCGTATGTTCTGGCAGAAATGGTGCACGCTGTTTCATGGAATAGTTTCATGGCTTACCGGGAACGAAAAATGAATCATGGTGCGTTACTAAGCAATGATCCTTCCCTGAATGTATGAAACTATGCGATGTGACATAAGAAATATGAAAGGAACCGGAAACGGATACATAATCCCGATGCTTTAGAATGGGTGAAAAAGAACGCCAGAGCAAAACAACCACTGTACCAGAACACTGTGCCGTACCGAAAGAATGACAAATAGCAGCCCATAACGAAGACGTCCGATCTGTACCGGCCATCGTCATCACACCACACAGCCGCTCACCTGTCGCAAACCGAAAGGAAACGGAACTAGCAAAACGAAAGAGTGCGAATACGTTTACGGTGGTAGCGTTTCCTGCCGTTTTTCCTTTTTCCGCAAAAGCAGGAAAATAAACGTAGGAAACTCGTGCCATAAACCAATGACAAATCGAAGCATTTTGCTGGTTTGAATCAATGATTGGAAGATACCTGAGCTTGCCTGGTACGCCGGACTGGCTGCACAGTGACCGGAAGCGTTGGGGTTGGGATGGTGACGCTCACCTGTAACATTATTTTCGCAACATTTTCAATTCCTTCTATGCCTCTAACCTGTCAAACCCTCCGTTTCGAGCCGAAGGACAGGATATTGTAGGTGACATCTTCCTTTGCTCCATGCGAGGAGTAGCAAAAATTGATTCCCGATGAAAAATAGCTACGACTTTTATTCACCCCTAACCTTTTCCACATTCGTATACTGGAACTGGTAGAACCGGTTCGGTGTTGGGAAATTTTTCACTATTTTTATTTTTTCGACGAACGTTAAACCGTACAAAGAGCGTAGCAGCATCATAATCTTTATTGCGGCCTTTTCGGTATATCGTGTATCTTTATTTCTTCAGATCTTATCCCGTTGCTATCGTATGCGATGACGGGGTTTGATGAGTTAGGGCAAGCTTTTGAATTAAGGTACCCTGTATCCTGTTGATGTTTTGTTGTCGGTGATGATGGTTGAGTCATGAAATATTTTACTGTACTCGTAAAAATATTGGTTCTTAGCTAGTACTAGACGAAAATGATTGTGGTAAGTGGTAAGAATCATGTCTCTATTTAGCAATCGATAGAACTGTATCAGGGAATTTTGCAATAATAATCTAAATTAGGGATGAATCATAAAATCATATTTTTTTTTTAAACTTCAATCTTAGTATGCATTTAATAGCACTCTAATTATGCATTTTTTATGTTTTAAGTCACATTTTATCCCTACCTTTCTAGTCATAATTACAAGCAAACGAACAGTTCGTTGAATTTGGTTATTGGATATTGGTTATTGGTTATTATTAAGTTATTGGTTAGAAAGGTTATGCTTTGCAAATTGCATTCGTTTAGGCTGAAAAGAAAACTTATTAAACCTCTAAACGAAATTACTGTCGATAAATTCATGAACGTTTATAAGTTATAGTAAAGAATACTCACTTTTTTACTCAGGTGCATAAAATGTCTGCTTAGGTCAACCTTTTATCCCAGCCTGAAGGTTTCAAATGGGGTTACAGTCTAGAAATGCATTACTCATAAAATTATCAGGCCCCTAAAATCTGGAGAATTTTGTAATAGAATACAGCAGTCATTACGTTCGATTTTCAAAATGTATTTTGTCAATACGTCTGATATTTACAAAACATTCCAAAATTTGGTTAAAGCTTCATAAAAAAATACCAAATCCATGCGTAAGAACCAATGACATACATCAAGTTAAATACTATTGCGACAGAAAAAAACTATCTTCTTAACCCGTTTTTTATATCTTAAAGTTAAAAAATGTTAAGAGTCCATAACTATAAAAAAGTTAGTTAGAATTTTAAATTGTATCAAGTGTTTTAGGCGAATATTCATCAGAATGGGAAAAAGAGACTCAGAATTGATGTTTTCATTGATCCAACGATCGATTTTTAAATTCAACTAAGTTTTGCAACACAAAGCTGAGTAGATAATAAGGAAATGTACAAAAAATATTCGGAAAATCTCCTTTATTTTATAAATCACTTGTTGACAGAGTCCATGTCTGTGAGGCGAGTATAAATTCTGCATAAAATTTCATTTAAACTTCAAAAGAACTAGCAATAGCAATAGCAATTTAAACCAGATATGATTAGACAAACAAAACACTAATAAAATAATAATAAATAATAATAAAACTAATAGGCGGTTTGCCTAAATTGATCGATTATCTACATTAATTTGCATACTTTTAGGCTGATTTTATGTTTTATTCCGTTGAAAGCGCCAAATCGACTACTAATCAAACAAATTGAGCTGCTTGCCTTAAATTCGTTGGTGTTTGTAATTTCTTTTTACTAAGAACACACAATATAAAAGAAGCCGTTTATTAATTAAATGTGTCAAGATAAGCATAAAAATTCATCAATGAAAATAAAAAAATAGTTTGGTCATGCTTAATTTTTTCCATCCGCCCAACTTTAAGCATATTGATCCATTTCGTCAGCACGTTCGCTTTGCACAGTAAATAACCCCACTATCACCATTAACCACCGCACCGTTTGACGTTGCGTATACGGGTACGATAGCAATCGTGCATAATTTTCCATTACTTTTTATGCGTCACGATAACGAACCAGATCGCATTATACTAGTGCCACTATCAACAATCAAGCTCCCACCGGCAGTGCATACAATTTTCTGCTCTGCCCAGTGCCAGCTGCAGGAAGCGGGAAGGGACAGTAATAGTTCACGGTGCAATAAAATAACCATTATCACTTCGTCTGGCAAACCTGCTTCGGTGTTTGGCTGTAAGTTCGGCAGGCGAGACAGACTAATATCCATTCCACGCGTTTCGGGGCGGCGGTATGTTCAAGATCAAAACTTAACGACTTGCGTTTGGCAGTCGCTAAAATGGAGGGTCATTGTTATCACGAGAAGCGAAATGGGAATCGTTGTCTCTTTTTATCATCATTTTTCGTCGGTGGCCGGTTGAATGAACTCTCACGTCGGGAGGAAAAACAGCGTGTAAACCATGTGTGAAAGCTCGTATGCGATGTGATTAAGCTTCCCCTTAAAGCTTTCTATCGAAGCACTCATCCAAGTAACTCACAGGGGAAAGCGTTAGTATGCACTCAAAATCGACGAAAGGAAGCAACCCTGAGCAAGCAAACTGGAAAGCTCCTAAAATGGCGCGATTTCGTTGCTCGATTGTGAGTGTAGAATTTCAAAATAACAGCTCGCTTTTTCTCACTCTCACGGCTTTTCTCTCGCACGATTGCTCTATTTACTCGCGCTCTTTCTGTTGACAGTCCGGTGTTAGGAGAGCGCCTAAATTCCTGCAATCATCCCCACGACACGCGTCCCTTTAACGATCATGACGATGATGTTGATGATGATTGCGGGCTTTCAGCTGAGCAGGTTTCAATGTGCTCGTGTGCCCATGCTCATTCCTCAAGTGTTCGTCCTTTTTCGATCTGGCCTGTTCCGTTTCACTCGGGCAGGTCTGACACTTTCCTGCTTACGCGCACACGGTTCGTCTGTTCGGCACGAACGTGTTGCTTGGTGTACGGTTCGGGACGGGGAGCGAGAGGGAATGGGAAGGGTCGTTTCCGGTACGGCGTTACCAGGCCTACTGGAATGCTGTTCCACCAGAGGACTGGCAGTTAATTTCTACATCTCGTGCGATGCTGAGCGAGTCCGCGTGAAGTGTTCCAAACCCTGTCTTTGGTGCGGCATTCGAGTGAAAGCGTGTGACCGAGAAGTTCTTATAATTAAGTGTTGTTTTTGAGGTGTGTTTTTGGGGGAATTTGTTCGTTAGTTTGCCGGAAGAAAGAGAGTAAAACAGTGCATCAGTTGTAGAGGTGTCTATCGAAAATCTGTTTGTTAATGTTAAGAGTAAAATCTTCGTTTAGTGTGATTGTGTGTTTTGAGCTGTAATATCGGAAACAAATATGAACAAATGAAATATTTTCTTCAACTAAATGAAATCATCGAACCGTAATAAAATATGTGATTGGTTCCACAATAAAGTATAACAATAATGTCCCACAGCTCAGGTTCAACTTGTAGCCAGACTAATAGTTGTATGCAGTACGGTTCCCTTTACCAGGAATCATAAAATGCAGCTGTTGGCAAGAGGATGTGAACTTTCCACCCTATTGCTTTCAACCGAATTCTGTGCTGCTGCTATAGCAAGTTTTCTGCTTCAAAGAAATGAATATTGTGAAGCACACATGTGAAGCCCCGAAAGGATCGGAAAATACTTCAACACGTCCCACACTATCGTAACACCGATGTCTACCGTTATTACCCACCAGCACTACGACGGTCAAACTCCGGTGACACGGTTGAAACTAAGGTGTCCAATGTCAATTTATCATTTGCGAAAAGTTTTCCTTTCACCAGAAGGCGTTTCAATGAAATGACCTCAAGGAGCTGCAGTAGAGAGAGAGAGAGAGAGAGAGAGAGAGACAGTGAGAAAAAGAAAGAGATAGATATGAAACTTTTCTACACCTGCAGCTATCGATTTCGGACGCAAGGTGTCCTTTATATTGAATTTGATCGTAAACTAGCTAAAGTTTTGAAAGGTCACATCTTAAAGATCGTTTTCGTTTTCTTTAAGTATGTTCAGCATATTAGCTTTGTATGAGCAGCGCAGTTGAGTGTGAAGTTAAGAAAGTTTTACGGTTTCACAGAAGTAGGTGTCAAATTTGCTTCAGAAAATGTTACATTCTTGGTACGATCGTTGAAGTTGCTATATAACAAAATTTGTAGATATGTTAGCATACATTTAGGCGTTTATATTGATGAATAACTTTCACATGCTGCTAAATGTAATGCAATTCACAAAACACAATAATGATAATTTCCTAATATTTCAACAAAACCATTACCGGAGTACAATGCACAACTACAGAGAAAAATAATTGGATGCCAAAATAATGGCCTTAATTACTCGTTCACAAAAGCATTCAGAGTGGCGAGTGCTTGTCAGCCTATTCCTTTGTCTAATTAGTATCCTAAGATTGGTCATCATTCGAAGAATGAAGTCTGCCAGTAAAACACAAAACCCGTCTACACGTCATCATCACCCATTTAACTACGTCAATGAGTTGCGGATATTTTCGGCAAACCTTGCCGAAAGCAAACAGACGAATAATTTGCACATAAAAAGTATGTTTTTCCTTCGTGTTGCTTCACCATACTATTTTTACCTTGTTGCTGTTGGTGTTTTTGAAGGTGGGTTATAATTTAACGACTACTAACTCGTTAGTTTAGTCTTCCGTTTTGATCGGAAAAGGAAGAATATTTTTTCCCTTTCGTTTTTTACTGATCAGAAAAGGGATTTTTATACGTAAAAAAAATCCAATTAACGCTAGAGTGTACTTAACCCGAACTGGATGGCACGATGGAGTTGAAAATGTCACCGTCAGAAGAAGCATAACCTTTTCGTCTACTGAATAATAATATCTTTAGCCGTGGGACTTAAGTCTGGATCTGTCGCTATAATGAGCTTGTGATGATAGAGATTTGTTGTGAAATAATATGAAGGTAAATGGAGAAATGGATATATTTCAGCCCGGCTTTTAGTAATTTCTATATTATTGACCTTGAAAGGCCATAAAATACTCTCAAAAAAGCTTTTCACAAAACACCTTTCTACACTCTACGGTCAAAGAACTGTTTGTTGCCGTGTATTAAAAAGCCTCCTGGCTACTTTGGACTGCAAAATTGAAATCAACCCCAAAAAGCTAATGGCGTGTGTCCCTAATGGCGCACATTACATATTGTTCGGTTGTGTGCACAAAATTCAATTACAAACTCCATTTCTTTGTCCACTGCCAGGTGGCATTGTGGCACTCGGCAGACCGACTTCCAGCGTGCTTACGTGCTAATGTTTCGATGAATAAACATACTAACACACGTGGGCAATGGCTTCTCAACTACTCTGCCTGCGGTATATTTAGCAGTGCGTGTGTGTATTAGGCTTAAAGAATCGTTTCGTTCCACCATCACCACCAAGCAGCGGCAACGAGTTACGGATCGATCGCGTGCCATAATCGTACGTACGTGTTAAGTGAATCTCGTGCGACTTTGAGCGTCCGTCGAACGTGCACCATCGTTACGATGGATCAAATATTTATCTCCTGTCGATCTTTGATGTGCATCGCACCTGAGCATCGATAGGCATATTGGGGGGGGGCAAAAAAAAAACGGAGGCACCTGTCAAAAGCCACCAGCAGAATCCCAATCAGAACCCCTTTTTGCCATACGATATCTCACAATCAAACCAGTTTAAGCTCTCGTTCAGGGTGGTTGAATTTTGTGATTTTTTCTTTTTCCACATGGTCTCTTTCTCTCTCTCTCACACACACACATACGCTCCAGTACGGTTTCCAAAACACCCCACGGATGACGATAAAATTGGTCCCAGGTGCTGCTGTTAAAATTGGCTTCCCACTGACGACGATTCCCACTGAAACGCAACAGTTTCACTAGAGCCGACGACCCCATTTTATCCACGCCTGCCTTGGCTGGAAAAGCGCGGGATTTTCCATCGAAGCCCGTGATAGCGGCTTCATTGGAAAGAGATTGAAATTGGCGATTTTTGCCAATAAAGTGAATGTGTGCGGTAGGGATGAGGATGGGCATAATGGCTTCGAAAAGCGTTTAATCCGTACATTTCCGGGTTTCGTTTTTATGAAATGGTGTTTTGTTTTTGTAAAACCCGTGTGAAAAAAAAACTCTGCACATATAAAAGAGGGATGAACTTTAACCTGGATGATGGGATTGTAAATAGAATTTGAACGTTTTTAAAAACGCTTAAAAACAATATTTGAATAGTTAATCTGTAACCGTTGTCGGGATGACAGGCAGATTGCATACATTTAGGAGTCATTATCAATTTTTAATATTATATCAACGTAATAATGCGCCTAAAGGCATACAGTTCGCATAACATGAAATAAAATTTAAATCGCTTTGCAAGGAGATTTCCTGCGCGAAAGTGATTTGTTGTTAAACGTTATGAAATTAATAATGTGTATGAATTTAAAATTCTTTTCTATCAAACGATGTTAGTGTTTCCCATGTGCAAAATACAACTTTTTCCATCTCGAACTTTATTTTGTGCACTGTGACACACCAAACCGTGATTGACTTCCATGAAAACTGTGTTCCAATTCGATTACTGTACCCACACACACACACACAAACACACTGCCACCCACACTGTGCTTAATGTGATCACGCTGTAGACTTTACCAACCGAAAGAAAGGTTCTGCGCCCTCGTCAGGAACAAATCCATTTCGTTTCGAGGTTTACAATCGGTCGCACCGAAAGTGTGTCTCGTTTAGTGAATTTCTGCGAACCAACCGAAGATTTTCCATCCATCACCGGGAAGGCCGGTGGCGCAACCTCACAAGGCTCTCCATTTTACGCTCGCTTTGGGGGTTCTTTTGCCGGTTCGGTTTGGTAGCGGGCTTTGTGTTTTCCAGTTGTGTTTGATTTTTAAGGAGAGCATATGAAACGCGACACGATAGCGATCCCGTTTGATAGGATTTCCCCGGCTAGAAGAAATCTTTAAGGAAAGTTTGTGTCTTTTTTGTTGTTGTTTGCTTTGCGGAGAAGATGGAAAAGCTACGTTACGTTGTTAACTTGTAACGAGAATCATCCGGCAAGATATGCACGATTGATTGAAAATCCATTCCCAAGGACGAACAAAGCACGGAACAAAGAGCCAAACGAGCCGATCGGTGTGAACGTGTCGGATGACTTTAAGGACAGCTGTTTACTGTGGGATTACAATGTTCCCCTTTCTCGGTAGCGAATGGATCTTTAAAGATTTGACAATAATGGAGTCAGTTTTGTTAAGGAAAATTAAAACAAAGAAAATTAGATTTTTTGAATTATTCTCTCTCTGTTCACCTTTGTATAAAACAAACTCTTTTTTTTCTGGTTTCGTCTAGCAAATACATTCATCAAAAGTGTCACATTCGTTTGAACCTACTTTCTTTCTTTTGCGCCTTCTTTTTCCCTCCCATAACAATAAGCAAAGGAAATAAAAGGTTTTACCAAGTGTAACCATCGCCATCGTCGTCGTCGTCGTCGGCACATTTCCGGGGATAAGCTTCTTGGGGCTTGGGCTTTTGGATCAATAAAAACCGTCCGAAATAATGCTGAAAGCTCCTGCACACTCACACACACGCAGGCCACCGGAAAAGAATGAGCATGGAATTCTAAGATCCCATCAGCCCGGAAGCGGGGACGCGTTGGGATGTGAATTAACTTCATTTTGTTCGTGCGGGATTTGATGGGTAGGCGCAATCCTTTTCCATTCATCCCATCGCCAGCAGCAAGATACATGCGAGTGGAAAACACAACAAAACTAGCCATGATTGCGAATCGAGCAAATGGCTCCAACCTCGCCGGCATTTTTCGTGAGAGTGCTAAGAAAAGAAAACACACATACATGCACACAGCCCAACCGGCCGAATGAAACGGTCGGAAAAGCGAGGATCCTTCCATCCGACTGGAGCTCAAACTGAATCCACGGTACGAGGTTTTGATAAACCCTTCGGTTCGGTTCGATACCTACAGGACACCGACACAGCGAATGAAGTGTTGTTGTACGGGAGTCCAGTGCCGGGAAGATTATGAGGGATGCTTGCCCGATGTTCGTGCAGTTCGATCACGCCTAAAGCTCTTTTTGGTGTTTGCAACAATAAAAAGACACTCTCAAATGGGAAAGTTTCTTTCGATTTTTAGAGCACTTTCCTCCTGTTTATTGCTTTTTCTTTGACAAATTTGACGATGGTTTTACACTATCATTTGACACTATCGATTGGTTGGTTTTGATCAATTTTCGAAACTTTAAAGTTGAATAAGAGTCCCATAGAATAAGCGTTAAATGGAGAGTTTAAGCATAAACGACTATTACGACCATAAACAAAGCGTACATTAGTAGTAAAAGGTTATCATGCGTTAAACGTGCCATAAGAAAAAAAATATACTCCTTCTTTATGCACCTGTTACTTTCAAACCCACCTTTACAAACCCGAGCTGACACACACCCGAGGACAAAGGCGGCGAAAAAATCAATAATTGCCATCATTAGCTCAGCGGTTCAGCGGATGCCTTCGGTTGGGATGAAATTCCTCAAGGTGTCGGCAGCTGTGGTTTCTTTTTCCGCAACATTAGCTACCGCGAGACAGCTTACAATCTGAAATGCGAAACCCCATGCACGGAATGTAGGGTAAAATGCAGGAAGGAAAAAAAAGCGTAAAAACACAACCTTTAAAAACCCACAAGCTCGCTTTCCTGTCGCATCCATTCAAGAAGGAAACATTTCACCTCACTCAAGCGAAGATAATTATTTCCCCAACCCGTACAGCGCTATAACGTTCACCGCTCATAAGACCGGCTTTTTTGTGTATGTGTTTGTGTGTGTGAAGTTCTTCCCCGATGTTTCGGCGTAGGACCTTTTTTTTCGCGTAAAGTCAGTCACTCGTGTGTATGCGGCCCCAACAATGCCAGTGACGGTGATTTGACGCATACAATTAAAGCTACTCCGCTTCTTCTCTTGCTTTCGAGCTTCTCGTCGCGGTACGGTTTGAAGCAGCATAAGAAAGAAAGAAAAACGAGGGACAAGTAAAGGCTTTGCTATAGACAGACAGAATACGGATCGTCGGTAACGTACGTACGTATGGATCTGCACCGTGATGCAACATTGCGAGATGTGTTGCGCCAGCTAAGGTCGGAGTAGTCATTTCCGATGCTCTAGATACGTACCGCAGACATTTCTCAGGGTATAACTCGGCACTGTACGAGGAATGTTTAATAGCACAGGTGATTTCATGTATGTGAGACCGTGATGCAGCGTAGGATAGGTCGGAAGATGTATGAAGGAATTCTGGCTTTGTTTCTCATTGTCATCTTCAGCTCATGTTACTTGATAGAGCTTCTGAGCCTCTCATTAGAATGTATCGTGGGCTGTTGTGGGGCGGGTATTTATTAGAAGCACTATTTAACCATGTGCAAATTTTGTAGGTTAAAGTGTCACAACCACGACCGGTCGGTATAGGTTGCATTTGAAATAGGAAACTTTAAGCGATTTGTTGTTTGGTTTGCATAGATATAGGCGTTAAGGTACAATATGCAACACTCCTGGCAAAAATATGGGGGCTATGGCTCTATGACTATAGCTGTGAACATAAAAAAAAGTTTTGTGCAGGTTTACATTCCGATTTTCATTAAAATAATATGAATATATGATTCAAATGAGCGTTTTCCAGTTGATAGCACGAAGCGTTTGACTGTTATACTTTGCATAAGAAAATTTTAAATTAAATTTTCCCACCTTTAAACGGCTTCAATCGATTTACAAAAAGCACATACTTTTAGGTTACTTGGATTAAAAAACTTAATGCAAGACAAATAGTTTTCATTGAGTAATTGATTTATCTTTTATTTGATTTGTTAATTGCATAAATTTGGGCGCTTTAATTTTCGAAATAATAATGTGTTCTTCGAACTATATTGTTTTATGAGCTACGTTTCAAAGATGTGCACAGATTTTGTTAGTTGTATTGAAAAAAAAATCTAACTGTGTCTGTTAGTGCGATATCTGGAATGAAATGAGCTACAATTTTAAATTGCATTAGTAATAAATACTTTTCAGCAAACAATTTAAGCGCATGTTCTCTCACAGCATTACCGTTAACAACTTCTCAAGTAGTAACGCCGCTGAACTTTATATACGCTTTTCTACATTTTCTGCCACACTTCTCACTTCACTGTAACACCACTTCATTGGAAAAAGTTTTCTTCGAACGCTTTTGTTGCACATCGGAATGGGAAGATCCCTTACACACATCGTGGGCTGGGAAAATCTAGTTAGACTAACCTTCCCAGAACCACCCGGAATCCGGAATGTTTACAGCCGGGATCCCGTAGCAAGAAATTCCCTTTGGGGATGGAGAGCAGCTAAGGCTTCCCGTGCTAGCCTTTTCACTGTGTGGTTTCATCCATTGTGCGGGTTCTGGACTTCATCTTGTTAGTGCATTTACGCCTGCAAGGTGTGTCGGGGCGTGTGTGTGTGAAAATAGTCAATATTCTCCATAGTCGATCTAGGTGATCAATGCTTGGTGGCAGAACGTTGGCTCATAACTAGCAACATCAGGATCATCGCACATCGTCGTCATTCGTTACCAATGTACGTAACTAGCCTACTTCTTTTGTAAACAAGCTCATCCGCTTTCACTCACACAATCACTGACACTGTGTCAATAGGGCGAAAGCAAAGCTTCAACAAGTGAACCCTCATTTTCGATGCAATCGACAAAAAAACATGCCACCCGGTCATGATTTTCGGTCGAAAGTTATGCAAACATTTGATTAGGATTCCGGTTTCCCGAACCGATTGCTGATTGTCGTGTACGTGGAGCGTATTGACATATTTGTGCTCTAGTCGCCTTTTTGTGCGCTACTCGAAATGTTTAAAGAGTAATGCTTTTTGCTCACTTTTTGGTTGTCTAGGGCTTTGTTCACTCCAGCTAACTGCTAGATAATTCTATTTCAAAATGAACGTCAACATTCTATTCAGTTAATTCTTCTTTTCTTTTGCTTTTAAGCTCAAGTGAAAGATCATCAGTTGTAGCAATCAATCTTACAATCACCAGCAATTTGTTTTATCCACCGTTTTATCCCCTCGATTTAACTTCTCTGCCTTGGAGTCGGCGATTTTTAATTGATAGAATATTTTACCATTTCTCCTAATGACACAATGAATGTAAATTAATTCAAAAGATAAGAAACACAACAAAAAAACTTATCGTATGAGATTTGTTACGAAGCGTAAAAATTTCTCCGTTCATTCTTATCCTTTTCCAGTTTGCTTAAAGCCGGTCAAAAAAAAAGTGTCCGAAACCGATCAAACCGAAAGAGTTTTCCAGAACGAATTTAATGGTTGATTGAAAATTTCGCTTTCGGTTTTTTTTTCTTTTCGATGTAGATCTGCAGACATTTTTTGTTCAATCCCTCGCCAACTTTATCATGTTCACTTTTTTTATCTAAAGCTACGAATGAAGGAAGCACACAAAAAAGGAGAGAAAAATAATGAGACTTAAATCTGGGATGATGTTCGTAAGTTGTTAGCTCACACCGAGAATCAGCTGCTACAGCTGCTAGCCACCTGTTTACCGACCAGTGAAAATGTTTAACCAGTGATTGTCAGATTGCTGACGGCCAGCGAACAATATTGTGGTGTGGCGCACAGCAAGCGTAGCATCATAACCTCCATAACCTTGTCGGACAGTGGTGCTGACAATGGCGGCACTCATTGCATCCCATTTGTCACTGTCTGTCACATGGCCCGTGCATGAGTGTGAGCGTGGTTGCCCTTTGTGGCCCGTTTCCTGCTGCTTGACAGCCACGCTCAGCACAACGTACCGGGCGCCTCCATCATCAGGCGTCTCCATCGCTCAAAACAGCGCTGTTACGGCCTGAAACGTCAAGCTGATCTAGTTTGCGCTCAGCTGTTTGCTGTCTTGGATTTGCATTGTTCTGGAAAAATGATTGCTTCAACCCGTTGTTGCCCGGGCGGGTCTGCCCTGCCTTCCGTGCCGATTTTCTTATCACACACTCAACACCGACTCCATTTTCCACCCATTCGCCGGGATCTATCTGACACTGACTGTCTGTCATTCACGGCACGGAGACAAAGAATAACATAACATTTTTATTCTATCGTTAGCCTTAGCCCGGGCGTGCTTCGATGCCCGGGCGCAGGGGACCGCTGTGGGAATAGTGTCATATCGTTATCAGAGCTGACATTAATTTGATGACATCCTTTGCAGAAGGCCGAAGGAAACCGAAAAAGAGAAGAAGAAAAACCGCGCAAGTAACAGGCACAACGGTTCTGGGCTTGATGCGCTACGGCACGACAACCGGAAACATGATGCGCTCGTAATGATGGATATTTTTACTTCCGCCGCGGCTAATGGAAGTGAAAGGCATAAAAGAAAGGCACAGTGTGCGGTACGGATACATGGGTGAACAGTGGATGGCAGACAGGGTAGTGATGGATGCAAAATAAAATTTTGATATCCTTTCTGTGCGTCTAGCGGTGTGAGACAGAGAATGGATGCATGATTCTTGGATACGCTAGGATCTTAGGTAGAAAACGATGAAAACATTAAACTGACACAATGACAGTGATAAAAGTCTGTGGAATGGTTCTATTGATGATTTATGTAAGGACTGTTTTAGAGATTTTAATTTAAATAAACACTTTCATTTAGGTTCGAATGGCTACTTTACTTGAGAAGGCATTTGTAGCGTGTCGCCATGTCAAAGACAATCTGAAAACTCTTATATTTATTATGCGAGAAGTAGACGTTCAACAAATTTTCATTTTCAAATAAATACTTTAAATATTTTCATTTTAATAATCTATCCTACAAAAGAATCTCAGGTAAAAAATCAATTCAAACGTATTTTGTTGGATGTACTCTCCAGTCACGACATGCCTCAAAACACCAATTAGAGTGGCAAATATTTTGATTGAATTTTTCATTCAACAACTTCCTTTCACACTCTCGCTACCCTGCTCAGCCATTGGTCAACACGGTAACAGAAATGAAACGCTACAGCAGAGTCAGCAAGTGGCAACAACATGTCGTCCATGTCCTCGTACGGCTCATAATGTTAGCACCGAAGTCATGCGCCCGGTGCCTAAAGCATCATGTGCTGTTTGCATCATCTTATTCGTGCCCATAACTCATAATAAAAGCTCACACTCATAACTCACTCGGCCGAGCGTTTAAGCTTTACTTTTGGGAAGGCGTTGTCTTCTTTTAGTAGACAGTTGTACTACAAATTGTTATCCTTATGCTGGACAACATTGTTAAAGTAGCACGAACTTTATATCACGTGTAGCTTCTATGAACGATCCCGCATGGTGTACCAAGTAGTTGCGCCTAAAGGTATGCTAATGCTCGTTAAAGGCTTGGATGCTTACATATTTATTATCTAATCTGCTCTCAAGCCTGTCAAACTACTTCCTACACTTAGCTCATGTAAAAAACATTCTGTCAAGGGCTGTAACAAACGCATGTCAGTTTTTTCTCAGTAATAATTCAAGCCAAAGCTAGGATAACATAAAACCAAACAGTTCAAATGGGCCTAAATGACGTAGTGAAAACTTTATATCTCACAAGACACCATCCAAACACAGTGAACAATAGAACCGGTTGAGCGCCGCTCATTTTATGGCGTTGCAATGGTTGACGCAAAGAAAAAAAAACTAATACTAAAATACTTTCACAACACAATCTCCAAGTGGTGCACCCGGTACCGTCCATCCAACCGTGGAAGCGAGCGTCAAACGAACAAAAGCTTTCCCGGATAATGAAGGAATCCGCACCATTTGGCAGGATTCATCACCTCCAGCAGCAGAAAGATTCACGAGCGTTTCCAAACCGAAAAACAACAACTGCCACCAACAATCTAACCGTGGTGGTCCTTTTTATGTTTATTTGCTGCATGTGCGCGCCGTGGGCGGACTTCACACCGAGGGCGCGATCTGCGATGGAATTCGTCCGGCAGCCGTCCGGATTGCGATGGTGCAGAGTAATGCTTTCGATGTGGACAGGCAGCAATGTTTTACTGCGGCTGTGGCAGTTCAGTAGAAGCGTAATGTCGACTTCCGCTTGGTCCGGTCCCTTTCATCAGGGCAAATAAACTTGGACTTTGCGGGTCCGGTGTCAAATGCATTCTATTACAGATGATAACGGGCCCGGTTGGCACCGCAGCTGGAAAAAGGGTTTGGATGCAATGGAGAAGATTTATTTACGCTCGACTGTTCTAAAGCTTTATTGCGAAAGACGGTATGAATTCGTTCGTGGAATGAAATGGTACCAAGATTATAGCAGGCTTCATAGTGTTCCAAGAAATTTATGACATTTCTACTAATTTGAAAACAATTTAAATCATTTAAAGATCAGGTACAATAACTTAATAGCATTCTAGTGGGTTTGAAGCAAAACACTTAGGGAAACGTGAAAAGAAAAGAAAATGGAAAAATGTTTTATGCGTCGGGAGGATTGCATAAATTAAGGCGGTTCGATTAACACTAGTTGCCTTTAAATTAAACCATTAAAACATCAATTTTGGACACTATGCATGTAGTTTTTCGTCTTATCCTAAATGTATTTTCCTGCAAGCTATCAATTGTTGTCGCTTGTTTAAGATGTATTGCATAAAGCATTTCTGCTTAATATTTTTGAATTACTTAAATTACATCGAGACATAACAGTTATCATTTAGTATGTGTATAATTTTATTATTCTACAGAAAAACAACTGTTTGTAACAACAATATTCATAAATGGTGCTTACTAGGCATGAATACAAGTGTAAAATAATAACTCTACATCATTAATGATAACATTAACATTGAAACTATAAGTACAATATTTGAAACTAAATGATAACTACTTAAGGCATGAAGCCATAAAAAACCATGGTAAAGTCAAACAATTGTTGAATTGTTCAATGGCGCAATGGCGCACAGTGATGTCAACCAATTTAAAATGGGTAACCGCCTGAATGTAGGCAAATTGCTCTGCTCCTTGATTTATTTGCAACGTTTATTTTAATTTGACTCTGCGACAATTGATCAATAAGGTGTAAGAGTAGTATATTGAAGAATTTTTTATTAAAAAATGATAATATCGAGCTTTTTAATCATACGTTAAGTTTGCCTTTGCCTGTTTGCCTTTACCTATCATGATGTTAGGCGATCCCGTTGAAACTTTTAATGCAATCGAAAGCGGACAACACGAAAACATGGTCGATAATTTGCTCTGCTGCCTAAAGTTGATCCAAACTTTTCATCTGCAATCATGTTCCTCAAGCTTCCCGAGAGCGTCACAAAAGTTAAGTCGGCCAAAAAGAGCAGCGGAAAAAAGCATAGCAAAGAAATACCCCGTTTGCCTTTCATAAACATGCAAATTGTTATCTCGATTGTTCTTGTTGCTAAATTTCTCAAGCAGATGCAAAACATGTTTCGTCCAGCCCCCTGCGGATCTCTTTTCTCCCGTGCAACACTCCTAGGCATCCCGTCCCAAACGGCGCGTGTACATTCAAGCGCAGCGCACATTTTGGTGTTTGATTTATTAGCATCCTAACGTCCGCACAGCTTTTAAGCGAACGTATTTTTTGTGCTTATTTATGTGCCGTTTCGAGGCTGAACTTTGCACTCCCGAAAAATGGGGTTGGATTAACATTTTTAAGCGTTGCCTACAGTTGCTCTAAATATTTCCGCGAACTGGTTCGGCCAAGTATTTCAACGCGTTAAATTATCGTCGACATCGTGTTGCGAGAGTCACAAGAAAACAGGAAAACAACTTGGAGTGAAAAACAGACGAGGGAAATCGCATATTTAGCAGTTTATTGGCATACCAGTCGTAGCAGAAGAGCTTTATTACACAACATCCCGCAAATGCATTCCACCCCAATTCGTTTTCGCACAAACGATCATCCTTTTCTGGGGCCCATATTTTACGACCATAAAGCAACGGAAAGAAGGCTACTCGTTTGGCATCCGGAGCGACCAGCCGTGCCCACACATATCGAACTACTACAACGAGAAAGCGTACAACACACGCAACCGAGTCGCAAACGCAAATATGCACAAACCCGGGCAATCATACATTTGTCGTGCCGTATCTGACGATGACAGCGGAACCGAAAAATTGCTCATGTTCTGCCAGAAGTGCTTCCGGTTGGTAGGTCTGGCCCAACTCTCCAGCAACCAGTTGAACCGAATGTTTGCGTCTTTACACAAACATCGACATTCAACAGCACAATCTAATTGATCCACTTTGTCCAAGTGCCTCGATGACAAGCGGAATGACATGCGTTGTTGGTCTTGCGACCATGAATGGAATGCACTTCCTGTTTTACGGCAGTGGTACAACTCTTGCCCTTGTTCCTGGTTGAATGCAATTTGTGCACGTGTAGTTGAGTATCCTGCGTGAAATAGAAATAAAAGGGTTTATATTAATAAAGTCACGAATCGGACACATTCTGTTGCAGTCTGCACGTCTGTTAAGAATAGATTTGTCCAACCGAAAGTGCATTTAGATAATTTTCCACTGTTCTAGCCACCAAAATAGCTAGCAATGTTCCGCTAAAAATATTACCCCACCCCAAACGCTCCGAAATCGTTCGGTTGGAATCCTTCCAAATGGTATCGCTACGATACGGTTCGGCGAAGCAGTATCGTGTCGTACGGGCGTCATGTTAACATGGTTCCAGGAAGTTGAATAGTTACATGGCGGGTCCCCGCTTTCCCGCGGCGAAAGCCAAAGCCAATCTCGAAGCTCGTTTGTTACCCAACCGTCTCGAATGACCGGCACGAAACTGATCGCACACATGCCTACAATAGCACCAATCATGTGTGTGTGAGTGTCTGGACTCATTGGACTCCCTAAGGCGGATGTAACTTTCGATTGTTCCGGGTCGGTTGGGTAGCGGGAAACGAGACACGAGCAAGAAGTGTAGCGAGAAGTCACACAAGTTAACATTGCCTCGCTGTTCCGTTTGCCATGGACTATTGTTTCGGGTTGTAGTGCTGTAGGTTTCCTCGAGGCACTCGAGACACAGCGAGTCGCTTGCTTCGTGAGACCAAACCACGTCAGATGAGATGAGTTTCACCAGCCAGTGTGTGCCAGTGTATATCTGCGTTGGTAGCGTTGAATGGCTTCCAGAATAACGCAGAGCATCGTTGCGGAACCGACTCGCTTCCTTTTCCCATCTTCGGGCATCAAATCAACGGCGGAACGGCACTAGCGAAACGATGGTTCCTTGAAGAAAGGGCACTTTTATTCACCACAATCGATGTCTTATTTTATCCGCGATATTCGCTGAAAACGATGTTACGATTGCATACATTTATATGTGGTGAAAGTGACTTTTGATTATTCTTTGAACGAGTGTTTATTTACAAGTCAGAAAAGATATTTTCAGAAAATAAAAAGGACTATTGATCACGTGGTTTTGCATAACTTCAGGCGTTATTCTTAAAATTCTTATTCTTGCATGTCACTGGAATTTTTTCTTCCAAGAACCGTTCTTCTTTAACATTTTTCTTTATGATCAATTCAAGAGTGCTGAATTTGTTAGTTAAACGAGCTTTATGAAAGCATACCAAAGCATGAAGAAAACTTCAACAGCATATTAACTTCCTGTCCTAAAGTTGGTTGTCGTTCTTAATGATTGCGTTGGAATAAAAATCAATTGAAGAAAAACAAACAATGTTTGTGATAACCGAGATAGCTCATGTTAAAAATTGTTTATACATTAGAATTCACGATTTTCTAAGTTATTTAACTAACTGTTTAGTCGTTAGAACCGATAGTCCGCCACTGTGTATAAGACAAGTATTGTATTTGCATACCTTAAGGCGTTATGTGATTTCTTTCTGAGAGATATTCTCTGCACAATTTTCTCTATAAGATTTCAAATCTACTGTCCACCTCACAGAAACAATCCTGAAAAGCAAATCTTAAAGCACAGCGATCTAGCGATAACGCGACAACATGACAACATTATTGAGGTGAGACAAAACACTTGCCCCCCAAACCCCAAACATCTGCGGTAGTGTGAGGTCGTGTATCGTGCGAGAGTGTCTATTTGCTTCCTCGAAAGCATCTGCAAGATGTGAATGTTATTCGTACACATGTGTCCTCGCTAAGCAACAATCGCACGAAAGCATGCGAGGAAAATGCAAAAATCGATGTTAATGGGGCTCAGAACGATCGCCGTAGTGCTGCCGCTGGTGGAACGCGCCTTCTTCCCGTGTGTCGATAATGGGTCTGGATTTAGTGCGTGACCAGCATTACTTACCGTCGCGACGGGAGACGCGTGTGAAGTTTGTGTCGATATAAAAGCATTCCGTTGCGTGTCGGCGTGCCTGTGGGACGTGCGTGAACCGTTGGTACGGTGAGACCTCACAGCGCCTAAAACCAGGCAATAATAAGCGCCCCCCGAGTGACGACTCTGCCGTACGACCGACATGTTGGCCATGCACCATATGACACCGGTGGAAGTTACCCAAATCTCCAACCTGCACACGGTGAGTTGAAAGTGATTTCTCGTTGACGGCGGTGGTGACTGTTCCAAGAATAGAGATGTATGTTTATGTATCAAAACCTGGTGGTAAATGTCAATAAGTTTCTGCTTTCGGAAGACATCTGAAATTATTTTGATAACGTTCGCCCTTCGAATGTGTTTTGTTCCGTACGACTTCCGTCGAGCTCGTAAATACAGCTACAGCTTGAATGTAAAAGCATAAGAAAACAAGCCCAGCAACCAGCAAGTACGAATTAGCACACAGACACGCGCCCTCTATCCAGAACCGCTTACAACTCCGAATGCCTGTCGGGTATCAAAGGTTGAGCAACTTTGTTTGCTCTCCGTTTCCCGTGACCCTTTCGCACGTTCTGCCGTGACTGGTGGCTGGTAGCAACAACACGAGAATCTAATTAAAATTACTCCCTCACAGTTTCTAGGCCACCTCACCGCCGGCACTCGCATCATTCACATCCATCATCCACTAAGTTATGTACCGAATGCCCACACATGCGACATGCACCACTCGTCGTCACCCTACGACAACGTTCCGGAGACGATTTCCGTAAGGAGTTGTGTTGTGTTTAGTGCTAGGGAAATGTAAAAACAAGCTCACTCATTTGGCAGTCCAGAAGAGATTTGCCGGTTGCTACATTCGGGCGGTTTTGAATGCCGTGCGCAAGTTTAATAGCCTCCGCCAGCCCAGTCCCAGCATCAAGCATTATCATCCATTTTCATTAATGTGATAAAACCCAACACCCTGACGGAGGGTTGAAAAAAATCCCCCCAGCACACACGCTTACACATTCGGAGTAAAAATTGCGCACATTCATCAGTCATGATCATGATTTTAGCAAATGAAATGGTACAAAAAACTGCTTACCCTTCCAGGCAGGCCAAAAATAGGTTTTTTAGCTTTAAATACGTATACCCTGTAGTGGATGGTAATGCGGGCGGCTAAAGCTTCTCCGGAATACGTTAAAGCTTTTGCAGAATGGAAGATCTATTTTTAGTATTTCCAAAATGTTTTAAATTTTCATCGCAAGCTTAAATTTATTGTTTTTTAGAACTATTTTGGATTAGTGTGTTAGTATTGCATACTTTTAGGTAAAAATATTTTAACGACGATAAAATGTTTGTGAATAAAATCAACACCCCACTATTTTGATCAAATTTAGCATTTACATTATAATATAAAATAGCTTTAAATAAAATTTTTGCAAAGCTATTCAATGCACGAATTAAATTTTGTACTGCTCTTTAGTTTTGAACAAACCCATTTTATTCTTGTTACAAGCTTTTAAGCTACAAAATTCGCCCAAAATTATGCAATTGGCGTGATAAAGTTTTTTAGTAACCCATAATATTATGACTTCCTTTAGCTTTGATACTAATTGAAAGTAAAGACTGTAAAGTGCAGCCAAAGCATTACTAATTTTATAAGAACAAAGTAAAAATTCTTATTTTTTTACTCATAGCAAACCTTCAAAACTCCATGAAGCATTCATAAATGAGCTCTCACGTACATCTGTATTTTCTCTCAAACATTTTTCCGCTTCCAAAACATCTTCCTGATAACAGGTGGGAAGGCACAAAAACACACACACTCCCATAGCCATGCAGAGGGTTCCCCGAGAAGCAATTTTAATTAAACTTCTGGAACCTTCTGGTGCGTTGAGACCACCACCAACCCGGGGGTTTTGCTTCGGTGCCTTCTATTATGACATAACCGAACAGAAGGTGGAACACTATTTTTACTACAAATGCTATTTTCACTTTCTGCACATTTCGGTGCATTCTGGGTTAAGCTTTCGTCGGATTTTCCGGGCTAAGTGCAAACGGTCGTTATGAGTGTGGGAAAAGGTTAAGCAATTAAAATAATTAAAAAGCAGCACTTCAGGATTGGAAGGTTTGGAAGGTTAACCGAAATTGAGAGCTTTCAAAGCAAAAATGCTCTATTGTGATACGAAAATTTATTATATCCTAATATAACACCAAAGTACTATTAAATTTCCATTTCAATGCAATTTCTGCCTTCAAAACTAGATGCGACTAACCCAGTAGTTGCTGTTCCCGGACGATAAACTATCATCTAACCTGTCTCGCGTTAATTTACTCATCGTGTTACCGAGCTTAAGCAACTGTCCGTCGTTTAGTATGTAAATTGTTTAATTTAGTATCCTTTGACCTGCGGTAACTCTGGCACACCCCTGGATGATCTCACGCCCTTGGCCGGACGAATTAATTTAGGGCTTACTGTGTTTCTCCATTTTCCGTAAACGCACTATTTATTGATACGCAGACAGAACCAAACAGCTCATGGTTCGTAAAATCAATACGGATCGATGACCGAACATTGGAACAACACGGTTTATTGCCAACCAAATGGATTAGCATCGAGCCACAGCTAGAAACTCTATTGTTTCGCACAGAACCTGCCGAGCTGGCTTAGTGTTCCGTTTACATCAGTTTCGATGTGTGCGAGCTAAATTGTCCTTCGAACATCCCAAAATTGTACCCAACAACAAAAAAGATCAACTTTCTTTTTGATTTCAGTGACATATTGCTATTTTGTGTTGAATGAAACTCTTCCGCGTAATTTTACAATGCTCGTCCCCATCGGGCACAACTACATTTGGGTCTCCAGTGTGGGTATTATGAATATTAATAAACTTGCGCTCCACAGTTCGAAACCATCCCGCAAGCCTATCTGGAACATTGGAACACCGGTATCGAAACCATCCACCACAGCACCTCATCGAATCGGTTGTGAGTGGTGTGGCTGCTGAACGAAACAACAACACAGCCTACATGCGAAGGAATTAAATTTCAGTGACGCATGTAAACGACACACGAAACGCCAGCCGATAGAATTTTAATGAGCTTCTAGGTACGAAAGTTCGGCGAGGAAGAGCTCGAACTCGGCGTATCCTCTATCACCGTTGTTACTGCTGCTGGTGCAAATTATTAATATATTATTCATGGTCCTCTCCCGTGGGGATTCCGGGAGCGTTGGCAGAAGCTGGAGTCACTCAAAAGTTGCACGATCGTTTTGCTAGAACTTGCCTTTCACGTATGCATTTGCAACAACGACGAGGCCCAGTTGTTGGGTGACAGATGATTTTTCGTGCAGGTGTTGTTTCGCTACGGCATGGTAACAAAATGTAGCGATGTAATAGTTCATCGGTAACCGAGACGGCAAACAGATGCAGTTTGTGGAACAGTTGCACATGCACAATAATTATTGCTTGTAGGGAAATTTGAGGCCATCTGTTTGCAAGAAGATGACATGTAATGACGCTGCTGGAATTCTGACAATCTGTGGTATTATTTAAAACGAACGAATTGATACAGTTGCTGGACAAAAGATTTACATTTTACGTCATTGGGAGAGTTTGAAAGTATGCAAGTTGCTGTTCTTTAACGAACTATGGGCATGATTAATTTAATTTTAACTACTTATAGCATATACAGGTATAACTAGCATAATACAAAATAGTTGTTTAAAGGTATTGTTAAATCTTCATTGTATTTATTTTAATAAAGCGAACTTGAAACAAGATAATACACTTTGGTAATGTAAATACAATCCTTAATACTTCTTTCAACAATCATTGTGAGATCTTCGAGTAATGCGTATTGCCTATATTTGATTATGTCTTCCATTTCCCGTATAAACATTCGCTATGAAGCACGTCACTAGTGCAATGGAGTCCTGAAAATATGTTGCAGATCATTCAACACGAAAACATCATCTCTTTATTCTAATAATAATAGTTTTTATCGTATAATTTGTATATAGGAAAGCAAATATTTTAAGCGACATTTGTAACCTAAAAGGCTCATAACACTGCTCCACTGGAACTAAAAATATAATTTAAACTACCCAGTAGTATTTCCCAACCGTTGTGACTAATTTACAAAGCATGACGGTCTGGTTAGCATGTCTACATCGAGAATTAACCTTGTCCAAAAACCCACAACCCCAACAAGTTGTGCAAGTATAGTTTGCACCACGCTAGACGTATTTTCGAACGGCATTAATATTCAAAAGGTAACCTCAGGTACCTGCTCCCTAGAAACGATGTTGATACACGCTGCGAAAGGGAAATGCTGTAAGATTTTAATGCAGTGCCGCTGTACGCTGCACTGAATGTTTAAGTTTAAGGTGAAAAGCTCTACTGCCGACGAAAATCCCGGCATGTAAATGAACGTGTTTTGCCTCCAGCAATGTTTGAAGGTATGCTTTCTATCAATGTGTTTGTGTGCGTGGTAAGGATGGCATACCGTGCCGAATGCAAAATTTAAATCATGGAACCGGCATTACAATGTTTACGGGGTGTATGTGTTGAAGCGGTAAAGCTTTGTTTATACGGATTATAATTCTACAGGGATATTCATCCGCCCCACAAGAGCAAGGGTATATCTCTTGAAGGATGTGATATCCCTGATCGTAACGAGCGTAACTTTAATTGTAACGTTATCCTCCTTTTCTTTCATTCTCTCTCTTTCTCTACAGTTAATCCTCGAAATCAACAGTGAGGTAGCACTATTTCGCGATCTGCTTATCCACGTCGGCCAATCGCGAGACTGCCCGGAGCTGCGCGAGAAAATACGGAAACTTCGCCGATCCTGTGTCGAGGCCTGCAAACACACCGCCGCCCTGATACTGCCCCAGATACGAACGTAAGTGTCACTGCACCGGAACACTGCACTGCCAACAGCCACTTATCATTACTGTACGCTCGCATGTGAAGTAGCTTAAGGAGTGTATGTTAACACTCGGCGGAATATTTTCTGGGCCGTTGCATTTTGGGCAAGCGAAGATATGATCTCCAAACTGATGGCTCGATGGGTTTTTGGTAGCAAGTCCACCTTATCCACTAGAGCAGGAAGTTGTTAGATGTTTCAAGATGCTCACTGTCTTCTTTCAAGTTAGCTAATGTACAATAGCCTTTCTTGCTATCCTTCTCGCACCGTTTGGAAGAAAATCTCCAGCTGTGAAAAGTGAAAAAGTTCATTTTCCCTGCTGGCCAGTGCCGTGCAATGGCGTACGACGAGAGCGTACTAACGAGATGCAAACAGGCTTCGTGCAAAAGCCGACGCCGGAAGTTGTTTTCTTCAACGAGCTGCGAGCGGTGGTAGACCAGTGCCGTTCCAGTTTAAATATTTACTCTCGCGCGTGTCCTACGGTGACACAATTGGGGAAAGCATTTGGAATCGTGGATGTAGTGAGGAGCTGGCTAAGAAGCTTGGGTATATCGAGCTGTGTGTTGCGCTGAAGGAGCCTCAGTCCGGCTAAAGTGTTTGCACAGTTTGCTCTAGCTCACAAGAATGAAACACAATTTTAAAAGTCTCGCAAAGTAATGGGGAGTGTATTGTGTGTAGAGTTTGTTTTTTTATTATTTATTTCAACGAATAATTGTTGGAAAATAAGAATCATTACATAGGACACACTTAATATCATAAAGGAGACGAATGATTATTTAAGATACAGATATTAATCTTGAGAAAGTGAATGCTCAATCGTTTCTGACCATCTGCTATACTAAATCATGTTACAAGCATACTAAAACTCCTGAATGAATGCAATTCTTTTGTCAAAAAATGATTTTAATCGATTGATTATTTACAGTATAATGACGAATTATCAATCCAAATATTGCTTAGAATAGTCCTTTTTACATAAAAAGAATCATGCATGAAAATTCAAGAATAAAATTTTTATTCATAAAAATTGAATTCTTTAAATATACTGTAGGTCTTTTAAACGCATAAAGAGCGCCTAAAGCTATGCAATCTTCAAAATTGCACGACGGTTGCATAGTGGATACTCGTGGATAAAACAATCCTTTGTGTTTAGCCAAATGAGTTTATATTTTAACACACATCTCTCCAATTTTACTAATTTCTTATGATGGTTTATGGGTTTTCCGCTATTTTTTACAGTCTATTACATTTGATAGCTAGTTGCATTCATCTTTCCATTGAATGAGGAGACATTAGAGCCACGAACTGGTCTCATTCTTTATGTACTATCCAAACAAAATTGTTCCACAAGCTCCGATGCGTCCCCAATTCCAGAAGCACGAAGCATCAAAATAAGAACGACGCATAAAGAGCAAACTTGCAAATCAAATCAACACGAATTCAATTCTCCCGAACGGGCGACGTAAAACTACACCGACTTCTAGTGCAAAAGTAATGAACTCTGTCACGCTGTCACACTCGGCCCATTGCCTGTCCACCGGTCAGGCACCCAACACCATAATCTCTTCCGCAGGAAAGCAAATAATAAACAACGGGTTTTGAAAATTTATGCAATTTATTTCATTTCCCGTTCCTGTCACGTACGAAGTCGGGGTGGATGATTTTTCTTATTCTATTTTCTCACAACGAGACACTTTTGCACGGCGCTTTTCAAGCTTTCGAACATACACATGGAAAACCGCCAGGATGGGAATGGGTTGCATTGTGCTATGGTATTCGCTTCTCGAACTTATAGTAGAGCGATGCGATAATGGCATTGGACTGCAGTGTCTGCATGGAACGAAAAAATAAAGATGTGAAGATTTTACATTTTTATATTAATATGGGGAGCCTCAAGATGGTGTCTTTCAATTATAATAACGCTTTCAGAATGAATCACTATTTGAAAGCAAATGATTAAGAAATTCAATTGTCTCGGGTGCGGAAAACTTAATCCTTCACACCGTCACACAAAGGCGATAGAAACAATGTCACATTTTCACGAGGATATAATCATTCATGCGATCAGTCTTGAAAAGATATTGTCGCGTTCCTCACGTGATTAACGTCGTACAGCTGCTCGCTTCCTTGCATTGTAACAGCTCGCACCCAACTTGTGGCACGTTCTACCGTACTTTCGTTTTGAGGCTGAGGCTCTGAGGATAATCTATTCAAAACGAAATTTGCCTTCGGCACAATCGCAGGATAATCTTTCTTGCAGCTTTTGTGCTCTGCCTTTCAAAAACCGTCGCACACGCGCACACTGTAAGGCCGATAGAAAGCGGCTGCTGGATGGTCTTCGCGAGCCTCCGGAATCAAAAGTTTTGAACGTTGCATAGCGCTGGAAAAAAACGAAACCATTTTTTTACATCGTTTCTGCTCAACCGTTTTCTTTTTGCTCAACTCGAACTATGGGCACAACTCGAAGCAAACGGGGCACATGCTGTGGGATTATAAGGTTCACACAATTCACCCTAAATCATCACCACGCACTGCGACTGATGCCTCCTTGCGCAACAGAGCGCCTGTTGCAAAGAATTGTAAGAAAAAAACATAATTGTCGGTCAGTTCTGCCATAAAACCGAGCTCACCAAGAAGAAAAAAAGGTCTATCGGCCATAAATTTTATACATTTGCTACCAAACATCCCGTCCTACTGCGAGTGAATGTGTTATTGTAAAATATTTATAACTTCACCGCTCCGGTTCCACAGTCTAACACTCTGTTCGGGAACGGATTCTTGTACGAACGAACGAGCGAACAACTGCATAAAATGTACTTCTTTTTTTCGGTGAGCTTCGAAAAACCTGGAATTGACCGCGAGAGTGAACTGTGCAGCTGCTCGCTTCTTAATCCTATTCCGGACGATTGCTCACAGCAGCACAAAAAAAAGCATCCAAGAAATATGATTTATTGTGGCAGCGTTCTGGGGACGGAAGCAAAATAGGCAACAGGGGAATCATCGTTCGTGCTGGAGATGACACCGGGTCCCAGCGTAAAAAGGGGATCAGCTGCTGGACCACGTGCTGCATCAATTGCAACAAATCATGAGGGAAAAAGGGATGCTTCGCTTCATTGAGGTGCTAATGTTCCGAACCTGTATCCTGAAGGCGTTATTTTACAAGCGAAAATATTTGGGGACTGTCGTTTTTGTGCGTCGTATCAGAATGCTGCTGATGGTTAATGCAATGCTTGTTTATTTCTGATGCTTCTTGATTTATTTTCACTTTTAATAAATAGAAACATATCGAGATTTTAAATCCCTTCGATTTGTTGCAAGATATAACGCCTAAAGGTATGCAATTTCCACTATTCACAGGGTTTACCAACCCATAGAATCAGCATTTGAGTAGGTAAGACATTGCCGAACCTTAGATGCACATTTTTTCAGACATGAACACACATCACAACATTTTAACTACGCCGTTTCAGTTGATATAACAATTTTTCATAACATACTGTAGGATTCGGCACTTGTTCTATACCTTAATCTTGGTTATGTTTATGATACAATTAGTTTTTAAACGAAATAATTGGGAATCCAAGGCTCTTCAAAAATGTATCCTCTATGTACAGTTTTTAATAATTGTAGTGATGTACTGTATTTAACCATGTCCTAACCACCCTAATCAAAAAGAGCTTCAACCTAGCAGAAGAAGCAGCAATGTTGGATCTTGTATCAAGCTGATTTCAAGTTCAACAACAACAGATACAAACAAAAAACTGCAAAACGTTCATCTGAAATTAGAAAAGACTTCAAATCACCATCACAAAGGAAGAGCCTAATTTTTCCTATGCACCATAGAAATACCGCCTGAAGGTATGCAAAATGCATGGCCCGTTTAAATCACTGTGCAAGTACTCAGCTTGTTTCCGCTTTCAGCTATCGAATAAGTGTTAATTTATGTACCACACTTTCATCTAAACTAGAGTAACGTACAACATACTAATGTGGTTTGAGCTGACAAAGAACAAAGCATACCAACCGACCGCAATGCCATGGCACATCATCTGTGACCACAACGAATAACATGACAACTGTGCTGGCCATCCCAGGCAGCTGTGAGTTTCGACAAAGCAATCATTATATTCTGCATCGGTTTTGGATCTGTAAGGATACAAGCAGAGAGGGCTGGTGGTGTATACATTCATTATGAATCTCTTTATACCGACAGTTTAAAAAAGATTTAAATTAATTTTCATTTTCTTTGTGATAAAGTAACACTTTGCAAGGGTAGTTCAAAGGTGGAAACGTTTCTAGTGTTGCATATTAGAAAAGTTTACCAACAATCTCGTCCGCAAAATGTGAACATTAATTTCAATTAACAACCACGTTCGATTCCTCTTGCTGTATGTCCTTAAACTAAACTTTACGAAACATATTTATAGTACTCCATCTATCAACCTACTTTACAACCACCGTTTTGAGGACGCTTCCCCAAATTCTCGACTAGTTCTACACACAGTGGCACTTCAAATCTGCGTCGATTCCTCTCCAGCACACACGTTAAACTTTGACGAGGGTTCCTTTGGGTTGTTTACCGGGGAATAGAAGTTGAAAAAGTTTTCTTCAATTTCCGCACCAGAAAAACACAGCTTACCGCAAGGAAACGCCATTTAAGCGGAAGTATGCAATCGCTTCACGACACACTATATGGAATCTTTGGAAACCTACCCTCAACCACGCTTAATGAAGTACATTAATTATGAACGTCTTCTGTTATTTTTTTCGGAGTGCGTATTTTCCTATCCTGCTACCTGTGCACACACACATATTTTTCGATTCGACGACATAAACAGTGTGACAGTGTGCACGGTGGCACTTGAAAGAAGCAACATCCTGCTAATGCCTCGTAAATTCATAAGCTTACCGGTAAATTGTTTTTCGACACCGGTGTGACGTTCGTATTCAGCTTCTCGGCGCAATAAATTACCATTTCATGGATGAGTGTTCCGGTTCCAGCGTGGAGCACACGAGCGTAGCGATACTTTGGCAAACAAAACAACTGTCGCTTGCTTCATAAATCGGTACCGAAACTTCAGTAATGAAATCAAGTCGTACCGTCTCAATGCATGTTGTTAAAAACAGGTGAGAAACGATAACAAGCCCATCAGTGTAAACGAAGATAAGTATGATTAGGTTTTAAAATTCCAAACACAGCGCTTCGACGCTCGTGTCTTTTATTATTCTACGCGTGCGAACGTTCCAGGATTGTCTTCGATCTGATACCATTTTTTCAACAACCGTTATATTACGTCGTCATACGTCCTTAACTTAATCATTGCATCCTTTTCGCGTAAGGCAGTCGAAGCTGTCAAGAATCACGAGCCGTACGAAATTCTAATCAATTCGTGCGAAATAATATTACAAAAAACTCCTTCCAATCGTGATCGCACGTGCGTTGCTGTGAAACATTTCCGCCTTTCTTTTTCGTTCCTTTGCCTTTTACGCTGAAAATAAAACCCCTTCACGCTATCGATATGGTAAAAAGGGAGCAAAAAGGAAGCGTTCTACAAGTATGAAAACACCCAAAAGCTACTCATGCGAATAATTCAAGCAGATGGGTTTGGGGAAGGAAAAATCGCATCTTCCGTATGTGTATTACCATTTTTTTTATTATTTCTCTCGTTCATTTCATCGTGCCAGCTCAAAAGTCGGTATCATTTACACCCATGAGTGGCTACACACCCACACGCACGCACACCTAGCGCGAAACAAACCACGGAGGAATGGGAAACTGATTGGTTATACTGTTCACCATCTACCACGCTGCTATTCTTCAATTCTTCACTTTTTGAGCTAGCGAGTAGCAGATTAAAACCGAGCGAATCGATACGCTTCGCCTAGAATGAGATCGATTGAACCTCGGAACCGGGGAGGAAACTGATTGGCAAACGTGTATCCGCATCATCCCTATCAAGCAACGATATTGTTTTCGCCTTTGCCGTGCCTTCCGACCGTGAGCAACAAAAAACGAACGGGGTGATCATTACCGGAACGGTGCAGATAGGCTGAAGCACGACTGGTGGTCCTGATTGAAGATTTTACTGCGCGCTAACAGTTCCACTGCTCTCTGCAGCGTTGTTGGAGACGCCTGGTGTTTCATGGTTGGACCATGGAGACGCCCGGTGTTTCACGGTGCTGTGCCATGGAGACGGGTGCGGTGTTTCACAGGAACGCACCCATTTCCCGGGTGGAATGCCACGTTCGCGCTCATTAACGTTCCCAGTGCACCGGCTAGGGACTGCGTTGCTTATCGATTGTATTCAATTAAAGAGGCTGCCTTTGTGTTGTGCCGTTCTAGATAGTAAATGATTCGCAAACGAATGGCAACATACCGTGGAAAAATAAGTATAAAAAAAAAAACAAATGGAATATGCATCAACAGCACAGCAGCGTTTTGTGGAATTTGTGCAAACGAATTACAGTGATTTAATGAACCGTTTTGTAAAAATAAACTTAGTACGTTTAAATGCACATTTAAACGCACGTACTGTGCAGCACCGGGCAATTGTGTGGTAACATTGCAAACAGATCTATTAACTAATGAGTCACGGAGCTAACACATTAAGGGACGCACTCAAATCATGCAGCAAATTGCTTTTTCCCACTAATTGCACTTTTTAATTGATCAGATGAGTGTTGCTGAATTGAATCAATTATCATTGCACGATGCGGTGAGTTTGTGGGTCCTATGCAATGGGTATTCTCATTGCTGCAGGAAAAAAAGAACATAAAATCCATATTAATCACATTGATTTATAAACAAATCAAATTATTGTTTTTACAGATATTTAAGATTTTGTTTAATTTACTAATGAAAATTATTAAACAAATTTAAGCACCAAATTATACTGTCAACAAAATCATAATCACATTTACACTCTTATTAATTGGTGTTCTCCGTGTAACTGGCATTCGTCCCAAAAGGAATATAAATTTTCGCCTTACTTTCGACATTGTGCACAACACTGTGCGCTTGTAAATGTTTCTTGAGCGTGAGCAAAACATGACTTTCGGCTCAGGAAAACCACTCCCATTCCCGTGCGGGAAAGGAACACACATTTAGGCGATCCACCACACAATTCTTTTGCCATTCTTACCCTTTCACTCGGTTATCACACTGTAAGACATTCCCAAAATGGAAAGAACATGTCTATCTTCGAAAAAGCATGTTTGCGTGTTCTAAGTGAAAGGCCAGTGGAGGTATACTCTCACGAGACTTCCCAAGATTTTACGTGTTTCGTCCCTTCGAGTTCCGAAACAACCTAATAATCTGTAGACGTTATTGCATCCCTGAGACACGCACACCACCCGACACACACACACACACTCTCACTAAATAAACAAATGTGAGAAGCATAGCTGGAGGTGATTTTCTTATGCTCCTCTTTTCTTTGCTTGTTGAGAGAAGACGCTGCTTTGCCATCGGTAAAAGGGCTTGCCTTGTATGGCCCATAACGAGCAGACAAATCCCAAGCCATTAACGCAAACGATGTGACCGAACTGGCCCTTGAAATAATTATCATGATTAAGTTTGACCACCAGCTCTAGCTGGTGCTGGTACTACTGTTCTGTCTTCTATGTATATTACTAATTAATTGCTTACAGTGACAAGTTAAACAGTTACATAAAGGAGCGACTACACACACACTAATTCGATTTGGTTTTTAAATAAAGATTTTTAAACTGTAAAAAAGCTAGCTGGATAAAGAGCATTAATTAACTCTCTGCACACAACAGCACTGTGAAAAACACAAATCGATTTTCTGTATTACACTTTCCTTCTCAATTGAGGTTGTTTGTTTGTGCAAACCTCTTTGTTAAATCGCACGTTTCATAAGCTTAACGTCTGTAACCCAATTAGGATGCTACCGTCTGCTTAAAGGAAGTCCATTTCAAACCGGCTGTCGGCACGGTCGACTGAGCTCAATCTTCCTGCCACAAGGGTGTGCATCGTTCAACCGTTTTACCACACGTTCGCCAGCCGATGATAATCATGTACGTGACGTAGTGTAGCCACAAAGCAGGGTGCGGTGGGTGAAGCTTACCCTAGTAATGGTCCGCGGGATTTTCGTTTCGCGATGAGATCAAATTGGACCACTTCCATTGGAAAAATCTGTGTCAACGTGCAGTACAGGATACAGGAAGGGAGCATAAAAATAAAACGAAAAATCGAAACAAAAATTATTGGTGCACAAACACATTTACTGGTGCTGCCCTAGTGAAGGCCAATGCTGTAAAATGAAGTTCGGTTGGTATTGGTTGCAGCGCATCACAGTTACGCTCCACGAGGAGATAGCGATGGAGGCGCATGGTGTTTCATGGTCAGACTATGGAGGCGCCTGGTGTTTCACGGTACCGGTCATGAAAATGAAGATTTTTTAAACTAGTTTTATGTTTCTTTTTCCTCGTGCTTTCAGCAGCGTTACGCTCAAACAATGCAGGAAATTTTATTTTTCATTTTTATCTCTACCCTCGAATCGGGGCACTGATTAACTGATCGATAATCCTGATTTTTTTGTCGTGCAAGCGTAATTGATGGTTTGAACGAGGTTTAATCATGAAATTGAAAAGAATAAAACTGTATCACAAAAAATCGATAACGTCCAGTCAACAGTTTTTCGTACAATGTTTTGGATTTTTTGGTTTCTTACCCCAAACTTTTTCCCTCCATTGCTATTTACAGCGCCATCGCCGAGGGCATCCTGACCGATAACCCACACCTGGTGCTGCTGTTCTACCTTGCTCAACTATTTCTAAGAGAATTAATCAAAAGCCACCGACTGGTGCAGGTAATACCGATGGACATGTCCGGCTATTACGGTAAGTTCGTTGACCTACATCGTCTGCCTTCGAGATAGTGCTTCCCGCTTACCTCCTCCTCCGTCACCCCCGTCTCCTTCCAGAAAACCGTGCCGGCCCATCAAATCTGGGCAATGTGATAAGTCAGATACTGCTCTGCAAGCAAATTACGCCCGACTTCAATCAGGAGGAGCTGTGCAGCATTACCAAGGATTCACAGGAGATCGCCCGAATACTGCAAGAGCTGCAGGAGTTTATGCCACAGCAGGAAAGCTACCTAGGTAGGTACCGGTGCGGACGGCTGATGACGTGCGTGTGTTTAAAGAACCAATCCGAGCGGAACGGGCCCATCCATCACTGCGGGTGGGTGATGACGCTATTTGAAAGTCTGCTGGATACTGGCAGATTGAGAGCACAGCAGAAGAAGCTATCTACGCAAAACTGAATGGATGCTTTTAGGTTGTAGGGTGCCCTTTTTGTGTCCCTATTAGATTCGATTCTTTTTACATTGATTAAGAAAGAAAGCTCATCGATCGTTTTCATGACGCCAATGGTGACCTTTTAATAGTATTTACTACTCGTTTCACTACATTTAAGCTTTTAAAAGATTTAACTCTAATTCAACGCCCAAAAGTATGCAATGGGTTAAACAAAGCAGCACTATTATTGGACCCAAATCTATACTCAATCCCCATTCGCTACCGGATATTACCTTGATTAACGCCTTTTATTCGATGCACTTCCTCTTCAAAATCTCGCTCCAAAATCCATTCCAGAGCGAACAATCGCCCTCACGACCGAAATCAACGGACCCTGGCCAGCGAAACGTCGGCGCGGATCATTATACAAAAACATGGGCCTGCTGTGCTGCGTGTCCCGGCCCAACTACCTATGAATGCGGACGACACTGCGGCCAACTATGGGTGCGTGCGTGTGTGATCATGTCGGATCATGCAGGCTTCAGGCGGCCCATTCCTCGCACCGCAACCGCAACATCCCGGTCCGAAGATTCGGTCCCGCGCACAATAACGACCAAACTGGCCAACGCTGGTTCCCATTTCGACAAAAACCCACCGACCTACGGGATCTCGTCGTCGCTGCATCACTCACAGCTACCGTCAATTGATGGGTCCGCAAATCCGCAGCTGCATCATTCTGTCGAAATCACGGCACCTCCGGAAACGAAGTATCGTTGACGATTGGATGGGAAGCGGCGTGCTGAGGTATGGACATACTTCCGGAGGCTCTCTTTTCGGTTAACATTGACCACAGCCGGTATGTACGTGTATGTACGGAATGAGAATGGGGTGGGTGCCGTGTCCTATGTGCAATACATAGACGGGACGGGCGAAAAAACCGAAATGGCCTCTTCGAGGCTAAAACTGACAAAAATAGATGCAGGATAGGCTGTTGCAATCTCTCCTACCGGCAGCATGATACATTGCGGCAGTAGAAAGTGCATCGAACTGTAACGGAAGCAGTGTGAGCACCAATGCACCAATAGCAACACACACTCACACACAAGCCCACACATAGAAAGAAAACTTTACCGTAGACAAGTAGAGCACCGTGTATGGCGCGAAATAACGTGCGAATCTCTGCGAGTCCTGATGAGAAGTTTATTTTTGGCTTTAGTTTTTTTTTGTGACACTGTGTTCGTATCTGGTGCTGTTGAAATTTCGCTTAAAGTGATGATAGAATACGATAGTAAGTTAAAAACTTTACGATTAATTTAGTTTCGTTCTTAATTTGAGTTTAATTTCGGTTCCTATTAAATTGTTTAAAATAGGTCCTAACTCATAACGTACCATAAACAGCTTCGGATACAATGGATAAGAACGTAACAAAAAACAAGCCCTCAACAACATGATGTGCAGTTTTCCCACAGATTAATATAGTGCGCTACTATGCAGCTAATAAAAAACTTTCCCCTGTCAGATTTATTGGACGGTGATAACTTTCAACAAACTCTCGGTTCCGACGTGCACGATGAAAATTGTTTTTTTTTTTTGAGTTTTTAGGTACGCAACATAATGGCGAAAGTGTTTACAATAATACCAAATTTCTGGCGCCCCTTCTTCTTCTTCTTCTTCTTCTCTGTGAGGTATCCCTCGGTACGACTTGGAAATCCAGCTTCTTGGGCCTTTCCAAGTTACTCCGCTGGTAAGAGCGAAACCTGCTGCAAAAACCTCCCTCACTACTTTAGGACCGGCATCTAATGGCCATATGTCCTGTGGCGCCCCTTAAATAGTCAAAACATTACAAATAAGCGTTTCACCCGGTGAAAAAACTATTACAAATTTTGTGATATCGCCCTCTATATGTCAACTTTCGATGCACAACAAATCGGTAGCAAATGGAACTGATAATATTCTAATCATACCAAATAAAGGAGAATGTTTTACAGACATGTTCATTTTCGTGATATAGTAGAGTACTGCTCCCATGAAAGCAAGATCAGCTTGAGCCTAGCAGTGTCCTTGCCGTGCAAAGCCATCGCCTTAGAGCGTTTATGGCCTTCCCTCATGATGTTTGTCAGCAAATTTAAAATTTGGTTTGGTTAGGGACTGCTGACTTTCAGACATCAGTCATATTGATGCATCCAAAACTATTTGATGCAGTGATGTAATATAGTTTCCTCATCGTATCCCTGAACTCTATGCGGTACGCGCAGAAATGTTTAGCGCAAGCCGGCATGAAGCCGCCACCAACACAGATCTTGGAGGTAGTAGCTCTAATTCCTACTAACTCAATTGATTTCACAACCGGTCGTTACTTTGTTGTGAACCTAATAAACTAATAGAAACAGCTTCCCGTTCTAGGACAACCAAGCGTAACAAGCGAAACAGCGGATAGTTTTAAGCTTTACACAGCATGTAAACGCTGTACGCGCTCGGTGTGTATTATTTACATAATTTAATGTCAGCTAATGCACCATTGTTCTCTAAAACGCCCGGTCGATAATGGTGCCCGATAATCTCAACCTGGACACATGCATGTACGTCCCGCTAATACACTAATCTGATTCGTAATTATGCCAATGTGTGGGCTTTCTACCTATGCCATGATGCTATTTTAGTACTTTCATGGTGAACAGGGATTTTTTGCTTATCTCACTATTCATAATGGCTGCGTAAAGAGTGTATGGGCTCAATTCACTGATAATTGGTTTATAGAGAATAAAAAAAAAAACAATCCCGCTCCGATAATCAATCCCCCGGATGGAAAGTAAAAATAGCTCCCGTTGGTTTTATTCTCGCCTAATTATGTGAACGCTATCGGACTTCCGTTTCTTGTTTCCCCTGTTTTTCACAATGGTGCATCAAATTGATTGATGCTATTGATAAGCTTCGGCTTCCAGAAAGCCCAACACACCAAACACGTGTACACCGGTACACAAATGCTTAAAACGGGAAAAAGGTAAATACGCGTTACGTTTAACTTGCAGCCTTAACCCAACAATACCGAATACCGGAATCATAATCATTAATCAAATGCCACCGGCAATGGAAACCGTGCAACAAAGCAACCGTTTTCTGCCCCAACCGCCCAACGGTTCAGAACTTGTTCGGGTGAATGTTGGCATTTGTTTAGCGGACGGGGGATGGAACGAAAACTGGCCCTCAGCACACACACACACACATTAATATGCTACCGAAACCGATGTTCATTTGTTGCTCGTTTGACTGTTGCTCGCTTTTTTGGGGGGCCTGAAGCTTTTAATGGAAGTTTAATCAAGCGGAAAAATATTACCCTTCATTGGTCACTACCCCGTTCGTCCCAACCCACCCAGAATGATTTCATTAAGGGATTTCCGTCTCCCGACAAGGCCGGTTTCCGGGCCGAGAGCAACAATCATTTCAATAACCATAACCTCCTAATGACCGGCGTAAATATTGGATTAGATTAGAATTAGCGGACGCGCGCGCGTGCGTTGGCGGTGTGCGTTCCTGATGTGTCCGATTTGATCGGCAGCTGCCAGGTAGTGCTTTTAGTTACACAATTGAGGTTCAATTTAAGGGAGTCGGGAAAAGTGAATTTTAATGTTTGCAGTATGGGTGCTTTTTGCTTCATTACACATTCGCCTAACTAATGCACAAGCTGCTGTTGGGAATTTACCTTTGCAATTCGTATGCTATAATTGATATGTTTCTTATTCTAGTAGCCTAGCTGGTAACGTTATGGATGTGGGTCTAAAATTGTAATTTATTTTTGATGTTTTTTTAAAGAAAATTTAACTTTTATTTTAAGTTCATTTCCAAACGAATAACATTCATACTTATCCATTAAAAGAACTTCGTTTAATTGTGGAACGGAATCAAAACTTGAACATGAAAATCGTCTAGTATTAGTCGTTGCATTCGGAAAAATTCTGTCTTGTAAAGTTATGACCCATGAAGGTCTAGTGTAACACAACAGAAATACAAGTTTCTAGTAGTAAGAATAAAATCCAAAACCCAATGAGATAAAATCGAAACGAGAAGAATACGGAACACATTGTATGTACAAAAGCAATATATTTCATACATTTTTATTGTTTTTTAAAACCCTTACTACTTGAAAATAATGCAAAGCATTTCGAGGAAGAAAAACAACATGTAAATTGTAATGCCATCATTGTAAGATATAATTTTATTTTATTAAACAATGGGAACATTAACAACCGGGATGGGTTAAAAAGGATATTTAGAGACGAAAAAAATGTTGCAATTTTCTTGATCTAGAAATGATGTTAAACAAGCAGACAAAATTGAACCGTTTATTGTGGTTTGGTTTACGAATCAGAAATTAGAACGCATCTTAATACGATTTTTAAATGCACTGAAATACACACACTTGTAGAAAGAATTCGAACTATTTCACCAGAAGTAAAGGAACACGCGCGTACATGCTCTTACGAGGCACAGAATAAAAAAAAAACGTCGAATCACTAAGGCATAAGATAAACGATTTGTTTAAAAACAATATTTTAATAAAATATATCTAACACTAGTGCATCTTCTAATCGGTAGAACATCTGTAAGTAGAAATAGTGAAATAGCAGGCATCAAAGTAATTTAATTTTTTCTTTCATCAAACTATTCTGCCCAAGTGATCCTATTTCTCTAATGTGGTGCGTTGCAGTTGTGTTCCCCCCCCCCCCCCCCCCCACCCCCTTGGGATGGAAAAAAGGGGGTGTATTTTTTTCCAGCGGCTTACGGGCTCATATCTCATAACCATCAGCATGAGGGATTATTGGCGAATAAAGACAGTCAGTGTTGCGCTCTGCCGGTTCGATATGGATTCATTATAATTTAACGTACGGAACCAGTAATTTATATGTTTTACACTAGGAAGAAAACAAAACAACACAAAATTGGCAGATGAAGGACACCCCAAAATGCCCGTGTTTCGTACGGCACAAAACCTTGGAGGATTTGGCGCGTTTTTACAACATCCCACCAACCACCCGATGGTGCAGACCCCCAAACAAATGTTGACCCTGACTCTGATACGAAGTATTACGCATTAACCGCACTCAGAAGTTTAACAACAACAACAACAAAAACAACACCCGAAAAATTTTAATTCTAAGAAGTTGAATCTATTTCACACACACAACCATCTTGCGATGGTAAAGAAACATTTTTAAATTACTGTTTGAATGCGGTCGAAATGATGAACTCATCAGATGTTAAAATATATTAAAGTTAGCAAACTATTTGTTGTGCATGTTTTGGATGTAAATTTTAACGTTACTAAAAAGCATACTTTGGACAAGCATTCACGCGATGAAAGTGCTGCATTTTATGTTTTAAAAAAAGAACAATATAAACATGAGAGAAAAAAAACAAAACCACATCACCTTTTCCTTTGTGGGATTTGCATAATTTAATTTCGTTAATTGTTTGAAACGGATTTTGCGTTTGTAACACATTCAAGTTTACTACAATGAACAACCATTCCACATTGTTCGTGCACATAACATCAAAAGCCTGTAACACCAATCAAAGTAGAAGCATTAAAAAAATATATATACACATAAACAGAAAACAGAAAGCGAATTGCGTAGAAGTTATTTATATTAAAATGCATATTTTCACTTCACGACAATTAATCAAAGTTCAGTAGGAAAACAAACACGTACAGACACACACACACGACCAAGAACTCACAGTATTTCAACATTCTCGTAGACAGAAAGAGGAAAAATCGCGAAAAATAAGTATTTCACATAAAATCACACACACTCACTAACTAATATAGATTCATCGCATGTCACGTGTAAAAAAAAAAATGAAAGATAAAAAAAATCTCGAGCAACTCTCACCCGTAGCGTGTAAAAGTGAGCGACGGAGTGTGTCACACATGTGCACCCGAAAATAGAAACCGTGTTCTAAGGATTATGTTCCAGCGTGTAGCACTAACACTCACACACACATTACATTACAGACGCATTTATGGCGGAATAGCGGGCGGGGAAAAGTACACTCCGACCGAAAGCCAACCAAAACAAGATGTATAATGTCTTATTTCGTGGACCAATATTTCGTACACAAGCGAACACATGCACGAGCATACAAATCTACATGCCTTTTTTGTTGCTTTCCACTAAAACAAATATTTGTTTGCTTAACTTTACTTTAAGGAAATCTCTATTTAAAATACATTTTCCTCGAAAAGATATTCCCTTTTCCTAAGACTGATTACTGTACATCGTATTATTACTACAGATAAAACGGCTCATTTTGTAATCTCACTCTTCGTGCTTCTAGCTTTTTTACGTTTTTCCTACAAAATACATAAAAAAACTATTCACAGCACGAAAGGTATACATGATAACAATCAAGCAGAAATCAAGATCAAATCAAAACACAAAAAGAAAAATCACCCGTTTTCTTTAACCGATACTATAAACGATATAAAAACCCTGAACAGCATCCATATGTACTGCTGACAGCAACGCGCAAACTGTATAATCAAATCAATTACGAGCAAAAACAAAACCAAAACACAGAAAAAAACAAGAAACGACACCCAATAAAATGAAAGTACATTTAAAACGAGCAGATCTTCGAGTGTTTTGTTGTTGTGTTGCGAAACGGAGAAACAATTGAGAAGTAGTTTTATCTACGCTAATCCTTCGGCTTCCGGAACTCGGTTTTTCAACCGTGTTTTGTTGCGCTGCTTTCAATTATGCTACCCGTGGCTCGAGTGCAAAACTAATTAGTGAAAATGGGCTGAACACAGACACTAGCTTGCTGATTTAACTAGTGATTTGAAGGCATCGACAGGTGGATCGGAATAGCAGTACCACCTGCACACCATCACAACAAAACTAGGCTGGTTTCAAGCCTGCTTAATGCTGTAATTAAGCGTTGGTACCACCTGAGCCAGTGTTCCATGGTGAGTAAATTGATTTGTAGAAAAATAATGCTAATTGAATGACTGTGATTTAATTTGTTTAGCTGAAGGTTGAATATTTTATCAATTTCAATCTCTCTGTATGGGAAAAACTATTTTTGAGCTCCTAAAACTATGCAATTTGCATCACAGATGTACTGATTTCAATCTGTTTCAAGGGTTTATTGCCTGTTTACTTCGAATAATTCCACATTTAATTCTTCACTTAATAGCTTAATGTATGATTGTGATCTATTTTGCTATTGTACAAAAACATTGTATCCTTATTGATGATTTCATTTTGTAAAAAAAACTAATTTGTAACGCCTGAAGGTATGCAAAAGGCATACAAATTTGTTTCATTTCAATTTTCTTGACCCTGTGTAGCTTGTAGTTCAGTTTTGCGCACAAATTATGTCTTCAATGGATTACCATTGATATCGCGCATCTGTAACACATGATAAAATAATAAAATCTCTAGTAATCGTATATATGATTACCGAAAGCCGTCGTCTGCCATTAGACAATTTAATTTAATTTTCCCCGTCAAATTCCATGAATGAAGCAGCAGTCCGGTACGATACAGTGCGACCAAACTCCATAATTAAGCCTGACACGAAATAAAACACTTCTTTCCTTTTGCCAACACAAAAATATAACTTCAAAGTAAAACCATTCAATTCATTTCACCGCACCACACAGCTTCCTCCCGCTGTCACCCTCTCCCCTGCGGCATGCTTATCAGTAGCTATAGCGTCCATCTCATCGTTTCACCTTCATTAAACTTTGCACTTCTGGCGAACATCTTCATTCGAATATTATGCTCATAAAACTTTTGTACCAGCGACCGCAATCCTCGTACCCGGACACCCCTGCACCCCCGTTCACGTGACCTTACCTTTTTGGCCCTTTGGCCGACCATCAACACTGGGCTGCCGACAGGTTGCCAAGTGGCCCTCGGGGTCGGCTTCGGGTGTTGTGTGAAAGCATTTGAAGCACGGCATCGCCAGTTGGATGATGTGTTGTTTTTTGGCAAAATTTAATTTACCATCATAATTAAATTTTCCATCCATTGACTTCATTTGAGTTTTGTTTGTGTGTGTGTATGAGTGTGTTTTCTTTAGCTCCCTTTTTAATGGGTGTTTGTGTTGAGAGGTTTTCCTCTCAAGAAAGATCATCGGGTACGGCGGTGAATGAAAGTTCGACAACTGTATGCGCAAGCTAGAATGCAAGTTACGAAAACTAAAGTATAGAGTTTATTGTCCATATCCACTACCAACATCGGTACGAAAGTTCAAGGGTAAACTTTTTCCCTGCTCAACACACAGGATACGGTACTACTAGATTACAACTAAATGACCACAAAAATGCTTAATGTGTACGACGAGACGAGAACCACCGTACCAACCACAGATCCCACAACCAAGACCAAGGCCACATAGCAAATTCCCTCGCCGAACATGGAGAGCGATTAAGATTTAGCAGTAAAAAATAATTGCTCTCCCGTGGGTTGGTGCACACGTTGTCTTTACCGTAGACGGGACGATCTCAACGAAGCCCTTCGTCCCCGGAAACCTTGAAGCACTTCAAGTACTTGTTGCCTGCTTCCGCACGGCACGGGTGGAGTCTAGCCACCGAAGCATGGCTTTTAATATTACCACCACGGTCATTTATCATAGCGCTCCTCTCGGGAACGGGGACCTTGACTAGAGGAACAAATAGATATGCTGAGAAGCAACCAAAAGAACAAAAACAAAAAAAAAACAATTTAAAGCATAAGTAAGCTTTCCACCCCAACTTGTGAACGTCCTGGGGATTTGAAGAAGCTGTAGGTAGGAAATAAATTGGTAAGATTACAAATGGCGATCCCTTATTTATGGTACTTCAACAGGAAGCAGAAGAAGATTATTTTGCGCATAGCAATTATGTTTACAGGTTGCATTCGTATGTATCTCATGTTATATACATTTCCGTTTGAAATGTAAAGAAGAAATTTTGAAGAAATTATTAAATTATAAAAGAAAATGAAGGTCGGTTTATGGTAGCTATCACCAGCTTCTTGGTCTTTAGATGAATGATAGAAGTTTCTCTGTTAATCGCATTCGATATGAAGATGCTGTGAAGGATCTTTCGATTCCCGTATGGAAGGACAATGGAGCAATCACTACACTGAGGATCATTTTTGACTACACGGTGATCTCACCGTTGAGCAAACAATTAGACTTCGCTCACTCCGGACAGTTAATTATTGCATTAGAATGGCATCGGACGACACAACACGTAAAGTTCCTTTGGACCTTCGACATAGACAGAGAAGGCGTTGTAAGCTCAAGTTAAAGGAGCTTAAGGCCTAGAGCTTGCCAAGACCACGAAGTGTGTGTAGTGCCTGATAAACGAGTAAGTAAGTAACTGATCATGTACTAAGTAGATTATAATATCAAAAATAATCAAATATCATTTCAATCGTTCAATGCCATGAAAAATAATTTTAGAGAGAGCTTTTTTTAATTATAAAACTTCACTAAAGTAATAGCTGAAATTGTAGAATTAAATATTGAGTAACATATTGTTATTTTATTGTTATTTTTTTATCATGTTATAAGCAGATATAAATTTTGCCAAAAACTAAAATTACATAAAAACTACACGTACAGTAGCTCTGAACTGTAATTACCATACGCACGATTTAATCTTTACTAAGGCTTGTTAGTGAATGTGTAACCTTTCTCAAGCTGTGTACAATGAAGAGTTTAGAAAGTTGTCCTTTCTAAACGCTTTTCCGAAGCATCAAGCAGAAATGAATCGATTGTGTTACGTGAATTGCATAGATTCAGGCGTTGCGTTTTAGTCAAGAGTTTGATCCGCTGCACTCGATTAAATTTAAATTCGAAATGCTATCGTATACTTGAACGGTTTTGCCATGAGTTCTGTGAAATCATACCTGTCTACTATTTGCCTTCAAGTTTTATTCCAAGAACATTTACTTTGATTTTCTTCAACCCATTTTAGGTTATTCAAGATGTATCAAATTACAGTAGATTCAAACAAAGAGTGCTTCTCTTTTGAAATAATTTTCCAAGAAAATGCTCGTCCACATATCGTTTAGAGCAAGATAAATGTCTTATATGTGATTCAAATTCAACCGGCCTCAAGAAATGCTATTTTCCACGAAAAGCTCTTACCCACATGTACGAACCACTAACCTAAACCGGGACAGAATTGAATGGAAATCTATTATCACTTTACGATGATGCGTGCAGAGCCGACTCGACCGGAAAAGCTACCAGAAAAGCTACCTGATACCTTATAGATCCTTACCGTCTGCGACCGACCGAGACACCCATTATGACAACCGATTCAATTTAACGACTGCACCAAAAAACCTCCTTCACAGCTGTTCCTTCGCCCGAGAACATCGTTGCGACAGTTGTCATCGTTTTATCGGTGGTGGTAGTTGTTGGTTGGAACCATCGTCATTTTCCTGCGTACGAATGCGTTCCGGTATCCGTTTTCATCCTCTACCTGACTAACCTGGCACTCGGGTCGGGTCAAAAAGCGAGCATAAAACATGCACCAGTCCCATCACGATGATCAGTCGCTTCGTCGAGCAGTCTCGAGAGCACAAGACGCAAATAAACGCAAAGATATCTGCTAAGGATGTACGTCTTCATCGCTGCAGGATGTGCGTCTCTTTATCTCGCACTTCAACCTCCATCCACCCGAATCTGCCTACAACTGTCCACCGAACCAGTACTGCCGGGTTCGTTAAGAATTCTCAAGGAATGCCCCAAGGCATGCCAATAAAAACCCATCACCTTCTTTGATCACGTTTTATTGCGTCGAAAAGTGGCCGCCTGCAACTTCCGAAACATCCGCCACGCTACTTCCGTTCTGGGTGTTTGTCCGTTTATCCTCCTGACGGTGTCCTCTGTTTACTATTCCTTCTTCGCTAAGCAGTTTTCAGTTTTAACTGAATCACCCTTCTCGGATAAAAAGGAGCAAAACTTTATACCATCGATTTCACGATATAGCGGTGTTTGTGTGTATGTGTGTGTGTGCAAGTGATGAAGAAATCGATTTCACCAAAGTGCTAACCGTGGTCATTTGATGCGATTGTGTGCTCTGCCTTTGCTTCGACTGGGGTATACCAGTCCGGTGGGAAAAAGTTTGTTGTTCCACCACAAAACTGTCCAACAGCCAGCAACAAACCATCGTTATCGCTTTCATCGATATACGAAACGTTCTAAGCTTCCAGCGTGAAAGGTGAGAGAATGGAACATTTGGTCGATTATTTATAATGAAAATGTTTACTGCTCACTTTACTGCTATCGGGGTAATTTTTTACACTATTAAATTAATTTGATAATTGAAGTTTTCGTGCATTATCGTAAAATAAATGGAATTGTTGAGCTTTTCCCGATGGGGGCGTTGGGAAATGTTTGATAATATCACCCTTGTTTGTGAGATTATTGTTCTATTGTATTTGCTGGTGAAAAGGTTTAGTACATAAAGCTATCCAGTAGTGTTCGGGGACTGTTGTGAGGTTTTTGTAGTAACTTTTAACTCGTGAATTTTTATAGCATGTATCAGCAGAGGTGTATGTAGGTGACTATTTCAAGATTATTCCTTTGATCAAAAATATGGCGCTCGGACCAACAAATTGAATAAAAACCACTGAAGAAATCATCCTACTGTTTTTGATGTTGAAAATAGTTGGTAAAAAGGTTCCATAACAACGAGTGGTTTTATGACACGAGCAATTGAAGAATAAAACAGATAATTTACTCATTATTGTATAAACTGTTTGCCTGATACCTTTTAACAAACATTTATCAAACACATTTGTTTAAAAATTGTCGAAAGGCTTAATAATGTGCTTAAGACTGTTGCAAAGGTCTATTTACTTGCATACCAGGCAGTACAACTCTCTCTCTCTCTCTCTCTCTCTCTCTCTCTCTCTCTCTCTCTCTCTCTCTCTCTCTCTCTCTCTCTCTCTCTCTCTCTCTCTCTCTCTCTCTCTCTCTCTCTCTCTCTCTCTCTCTCTCTCTCTCTCTCTCTCTCTCTCTCTCTCTCTCTCTCTCTCTCTCTCTCTCTCTCTCTCTCTCTCTCTCTCTCTCTCTCTCTCTCTCTCTCTCTCTCTCTCTCTCTCTCTCTCTCTCTCTCTCTCTCTCTCTCTCTCTCTTTCTGTGAGGTATTCCCGCGGTACGACTATGGAATCCAGCTTCCTGGGCCTTCCTAAGTTACTCCGCTGGTTTGAATATACACTATTCAGCTACCTATAAACGTTATTTGAGGACCGGCGGCTAGTGGCCATATTGCCTGTGGCAGTACCACAGCTTTGCGTTTTTGGTCAGGTTCTTGGAGGATGAAAAGTCCTTCCATCTCAGTTTAGACTTACCACATCAACTCTGTTCATGTGGATGGCCTAGAAAGATTACACGGATTGATTCGTCTGGTGCCTTTCTTATGACATGACCAACAACGAAGCTCTTATAGCTCATAGAATGTAATGACTCTTCCATACTTACGCGAAAAATCAAGCCATCATAAAATGACAAAAATCTTTCCGGGCAACGGGAACGTGACATTCGTCGATTCAGTCAGCATATTCGTCAATGTTGGACATGAGGTTCTCATTCAACTGTCAAATTATATGGTATTTATACAATATTATTGAATGGTTTCCCAAAGAATTTTCAACAATTATCAGATTAAATTGTATCAAGATCATAATCAGATAACATTCCACCGCTTCAACAACATTCCAACTGCATTAAAGCACACGCACCAAACATTTACCCTAATTAATCTCGTTTTGACACCGCAAGGTGTCACCATAATCTCATTTACGTCTTCATCAACAAGGAATAGCGTGGAACTTACCCCGTATGTTGTTACGTTTATGGGGTTTAGTTTCGTCACTTCTTACCACCCGGAACTTCCGAGCCCCTCTTCTGCATGTTCTGCCAATTTCAAGTACGTGACTCAACCCTAACCTCATCTCCCGCCGTGTGTCGACCACATGAAACGAAACAATCCGTTCTTCAGGGAAGGCTCGTACATCTTGAAGTATACGAACCTTCGCACAGATAGGCCTCAATTCGCTATAAGGTTTTGAGAACAGTTTATGTGGAAGATCCCCCATCTTCTTGTTATCTTTAAATCCTTTTCATAACTCAATACACCAGGCAAGTTTTAACTATGGTTGGAACATTACTGGCCGGTTCCTTCCTTTCTACCACCTGTCAACCTAATCATCCAGTAACACTTTAAGCCTTCATTTCACCTGCCCGGTAGAGCTGTTGGGCGATACCAATGCAATAAGGCAACACCTTACAGCGGAAGCAAAACCTGCCCAACCGTACTACAGAAATGGGCCAAAAATTACCACCAATAGTGATGCCACACTTGCCCATCCCACCGGGAACTTTACAGCCCTCGATGCGTCTCGCTCGAATGTCGGCTTGCTACCGGGATTACTTTACGTCTTACGAAGCGCTTACGATGGTGACCGTGTGGTCACACGGTGACAGACTTGGCACAGCGTGCGGCCCGCACTGCTGAGATGTGAGAGTGTGGTACGCTTGGAGAGCATCATTAAATATAAACCAAAAGACGGAAGAATAATTACGATATGATTACAATTTACATAAATTATGAGCGAACGTTTGCGAGTGGCTCGTGGTTCGCGGTACACTGGCTGCTTCACAGTTTTCGGTACACTGCTGAACGGAACATGGCGAGCGGGAGTATTTTCAGCAGGTGGTAAAGTGTCGTTCTATTGCAAGAAGTGAAACTAGTGAAGTTCGTTTTCTTGGTGGTGGTGCCGGTGGTTGTAGTAAGACTTATGGTTATGGCAAGCGCTGTGCGGCTGTGGTTTTGCTACTTCAATGTTCCTCTTCCTAGGCATTTCTAGAACGGGCGTCGGTACGATAATAAGGATATGGAGATGGGAAATAGATTATTAAACGATATGATAGGGAAAAAATATGATTCGTTAAAAAACAAGTTCTACCGGGAAAACACATCCAATAATATTTAATACGCTCAATACTTGTTTATTTAAAATAATATACCATCTAAAATGGTAAAAATTTAATTTTGTTAAAAATTGGGCCACTTTTCTCATTTGGTGCTACAGAAAATCCTTATTCTCAAAAAAATAATAAATCCGCCTCAAAGTATGCAATTTGCAAGGCAGTACACGGAAACCATAAGCTGTACAAGGCTTATGACACGTGTTATCACAGCCTCTAGTTCACAGACTCTCTGTACACAAGGTACACTTACCTGGAAATACGAACGAATGTATGCTGTTTTCATTTCCCTGTGTAACCTCTAGTAGGACCGCCTCATTTTTTTATCCTGGCCGGGGTTTTCCTTGAAGTAATTTATACTGCTATCGGTACAAACCACTGGGCGCCTCCATTTTATTGCCACCGATTCCACCTAAAACGTTATTATCATCAAAGCTAATGTGTGTTACTCGCGGGTAAACACGTATCTCACTCTATATTTGCCTAGTAAACAGTCATCATTATACTGTACGAGCCAGTTCGTCCGGGAAGTATTTACACAGATGTAAGGATACCTGTTGCCGCTTCTTTAAAAAAATCATACATTTTTCTAATTTTTGCTAGTACAATCGTATCCTACTTAACACGCCTTCCTCGTAACACATATTAAAACATACTTGTGAACCCTTCAATAGCAGATTTTCCATGTGCATGTACACTTGAACCTGTGCTTCAAAAAGTCAAAATGTTAATGTTGCTCTGTCCTTCCAACACCATGTGCTGGAACATGTGGAAATCAAAAAGTTTTCTACCATCTCCACGGAGAAATGCGGGAAGCATGCGAATGGAATCCATACGTGTGTATGTTAAGGATGGTTTCTTGCTCCGTTCCCTTCCACCATGTTCCCCGCATCACGCTGCCGAACGGTTCAAAAGTCACGGAAAAGCATGAGTTGTCAAACATCATCGTCGTTCGGGTAAATCGAACAAAGTTTTACCCAAAAAGAGATGTGAATGTCGGTGATGATCGTAAAGGAACGAATCCGAATTGAGCCATTCAGGGTGTGTGTGTGTGTGTGTAGCATTCTAGTGTAACGAATTTGGGGCTATCATCGTGCGATGGTAGGAGCAATCGGATGTAGGCAAATAGACACGAATGTAAAAGTTTTGTTGACGATTCACCGAAGAGGTGTCCCCATTTTGCTAGGATTTACCTGGAACTGTCTTCCCTTAGGTTCGTCGTATACATGGTTCACTCACGAGCAGGGACCAACAGCGAGAACGGGGAACAATGCAACACCGGCCCAGGAACCGGAAACGACCAAACACCAGGGACGGGACAGAATGTTTGCTTTCTATCACACCTTTAGCTCTTCTGCTGTTTATTTCCTGTTCGTTTTTTTTTTTGTTGCGGTTGATTTTGTTGTTGATGATGATGGAGCAGGATTTTGGATGTGGCAGTAAAAGCAACATACACACACGAAAATGATGCCTGCCCAAGCGACGCGATGATTAAGGACGCTGTTCGCTTGCTAGCTAGATAAACATCTGTGTGGAATGAAGAATCGTTTCGTACGAAACACCCTGACACAGGCTTCAATTCAAGGTGGTCCACGCCGGACGAGTTGCACCGGAGCAGATTCTTTCTATTTTTATCCGTACGGTGTTTGCTCCGTTTCTTTTCTCTGTAAGCGGTCTCTTTGCTTTATTAAGTTCATTTCCGGATGCTCGTTATTTTTCTGCTTATTTTTCGGTTTTTTATTCGTTACACGACGAAAGCCATCCGTATAACTCGTATCATGCCAGCCATCGCGGCATCCGCGGCCTCAGCGTCATCGCTTCATGGTTTTTAAGGTACCTTTTGTTTCACGCATCAATGATGCTTTATTTCGCACTTCGCGATTGTCGATTGCTGCTCCCGAGCAGCAACAGCTGACATGCTTGCTGAGCGTAAATGCTCTCTTAAGCTTACTGTTTTTCTCTCTCGCTTGTTCTCTCAATGTTGGTTCATCCTGTGAGGAAAATGCTCTCATATACAATCAACTGTTTGAATCAATTTCATTCTTCACAGACAAATGGGGAAAATCGATGAAAATGATTCGAACGAAAGCTCGTGTCTGGTTGTGACACTCATTTTCACTCACTAGGAACGTACTAAGACATATTTTTATAACAAAGACAACGGATTTTGTCATGCTTATAGTATACTTGTAGGCGCTGTGCTTTAAAAATGAAAATAAAATATCTGTTTTTTTTTCTTCTCCTTATTCTCAAAAAAATAATAAATCCGCCTCAAAGTATGCAATTTGCAAGGCAGTACACGGAAACCATAAGCTGTACAAGGCTTATGACACGTGTTATCACAGCCTCTAGTTCACAGACTCTCTGTACACAAGGTACACTTACCTGGAAATACGAACGAATGTATGCTGTTTTCATTTCCCTGTGTAACCTCTAGTAGGACCGCCTCATTTTTTTATCCTGGCCGGGGTTTTCCTTGAAGTAATTTATACTGCTATCGGTACAAACCACTGGGCGCCTCCATTTTATTGCCACCGATTCCACCTAAAACGTTATTATCATCAAAGCTAATGTGTGTTACTCGCGGGTAAACACGTATCTCACTCTATATTTGCCTAGTAAACAGTCATCATTATACTGGACGAGCCAGTTCGTCCGGGAAGTATTTACACAGATGTAAGGATACCTGTTGCCGTTTCTTAAAAAAAAAAATCATACATTTTTCTAATTTTTGCTAGTACAATCGTATCCTACTTAACACGCCTTCCTCGTAACACATATTAAAACATACTTGTGAACCCTTCAATAGCATATTTTCCATGTGCATGTACACTTGAACCTGTGCTTCAAAAAGTCAAAATGTTAATGTTGCTCTGTCCTTCCAACACCATGTGCTGGAACATGTGGAAATCAAAAAGTTTTCTACCATCTCCACGGAGAAATGCGGGAAGCATGCGAATGGAATCCATACGTGTGTATGTTAAGGATGGTTTCTTGCTCCGTTCCCTTCCACCATGTTCCCCGCATCACGCTGCCGAACGGTTCAAAAGTCACGGAAAAGCATGAGTTGTCAAACATCATCGTCGTTCGGGTAAATCGAACAAAGTTTTACCCAAAAAGAGATGTGAATGTCGGTGATGATCGTAAAGGAACGAATCCGAATTGAGCCATTCAGGGTGTGTGTGTGTGTGTAGCATTCTAGTGTAACGAATTTGGGGCTATCATCGTGCGATGGTAGGAGCAATCGGATGTAGGCAAATAGACACGAATGTAAAAGTTTTGTTGACGATTCACCGAAGAGGTGTCCCCATTTTGCTAGGATTTACCTAGAACTGTCTTCCCTTAGGTTCATCGTTTACATGGTTCACTCACGAGCAGGGACCAACAGCGAGAACGGGGAACAATGCAACACCGGCCCAGGAACCGGAAACGACCAAACACCAGGGACGGGACAGAATGTTTGCTTTCTATCACACCTTTAGCTCTTCTGCTGTTTATTTCCTGTTCGTTTTTTTTTTTGTTGCGGTTGATTTTGTTGTTGATGATGATGGAGCAGGATTTTGGATGTGGCAGTAAAAGCAACATACACACACGAAAATGATGCCTGCCCAAGCGACGCGATGATTAAGGACGCTGTTCGCTTGCTAGCTAGATAAACATCTGTGTGGAATGAAGAATCGTTTCGTACGAAACACCCTGACACAGGCTTCAATTCAAGGTGGTCCACGCCGGACGAGTTGCACCGGAGCAGATTCTTTCTATTTTTATCCGTACGGTGTTTGCTCCGTTTCTTTTCTCTGTAAGCGGTCTCTTTGCTTTATTAAGTTCATTTCCGGATGCTCGTTATTTTTCTGCTTATTTTTCGGTTTTTTATTCGTTACACGACGAAAGCCATTCGTATAATGCCAGCCATCGCGTCATCAGCGTCATCAGCGTCATCGCTTCATGGTTTTTAAGGTACCTTTTGTTTCACGCATCAATGATGCTTTATTTCGCACTTCGCGATTGTCGATTGCTGCTCCCGAGCAGCAACAGCTGACATGCTTGCTGAGCGTAAATGCTCTCTTAAGCTTACTGTTTTTCTCTCTCGCTTGTTCTCTCAATGTTGGTTCTTCCTGTGAGGAAAATGCTCTCATATACAATCAACTGTTTGCATCAATTTCATTCTTCACAGACAAATGGGGAAAATCGATGAAAATGATTCGAACGAAAGCTCGTGTCTGGTTGTGACACTCATTTTCACTCACTAGGAACGTACTAAGACATATTTTTATAACAAAGACAACGGATTTTGTCATGCTTATAGTATACTTGTAGGCGCTGTGCTTTAAAAATGAAAATAAAATATCTGTTTTTTTTTCTTCTAAATAATATCTTTTGGTACTTTACTTTTTTACGTGGATTGTATATGTCGAAACTTTTAAATTATTCAATATTATATTAGGATTTTACCTTGAACATTGCAAACAAATTTTCTTAAACATAAAGAACACTTCCGAAAACTGTAACTTTCTGTAACTGTAACGCTTGCCGGATGCATACTTTAAGGCTGAGCTTATGATTTTAACTGATAAATTAATATTACGTTTCGCCTTGCAGATTGCATACTTTAAAGAGAGTTTTTTGTACATAATCATAATTACTTCTGAAAAGTGATTGTATTATTTTCTTTGGACTACAAAACAACACAAACTATACATACATGCATGTATATAGTTTATATTTCTTTATTCTCCAAATTTTGAAAACAGAATGCAGCTAGGTAGATGAAAATTAAATTCTCCGTGTTATGTACTACCTTTTTAAAACAAAACTAATTCCTTTACGCTTATAAAACACATATAGTATCCTTTCATAATGTTTCGCTGCCCGACTCGCCCATTTCGCTTACAATAAAATTGTTAACCAGTAATTCTCCTCCATAGTTTCGCAAACGCACACAAAAAAAAACACCCATAAAACGAACATTGACTTAAAATTGCTAGACGTTCGCATAGCAAAGAACCAAAAAAAAAACAACAACCATACATCCCCCCAGGGATATGAGGACAAAAAAGAAGAAGAAGAAGAAAAACCCAAGCAAACAACTCCCACCACATCACCTTAAACAATGAAACCCGGACTGATGGATCGCATGTCGGGCTCGTAAAAGCTACCCGTGCCAACTTCTGCGCCCTGCTTAATTTATGCACATTTTCAAAAAACGAAACGTGATTATAATTGAGCGTGCTGCACGAAACTTCGATCGTGCGTGATGGAAGTTTCGCGTTGCGAACCGTGTGTATGTGTGTGTGTGTGCGTTTGTTTCTTTTTTTTTAATTTATAATGATTTTCAGATTCTGGTATTAAATAAACTTTCGCACACGATTCGCTGACTGATTGCATAAAGTTAGGCGTCACGGTAGCGAGGGAATGTAGCAAGACCGAACAGCGATTACATCTACCAGACGCTTGGTCAAATGTTGGTCTGTGTAGGTGATTTATGGGGACGAATGAAAGTGGTTGCGTAGCTAAAATTTGACTTTATCTTCATCATTCTTAACACGATCGACAACCAGAAACCAGAATCGCGTGTGCCCACGATGTGTCCAAAATCGATAAGACACGAGCATTTCGTTTTTCGTCGAAATTTTGGATTAAAATTGGAAACTTTCTCTTGAAAAAGTGAGGTAAAGCAAGTCGTCAATACAGGCCATTTCTAAATTTCGCGTTGTTTACTACTGGATAAGCCACGTGGTGTTTGTTGTTTTACGCCATTTTTTGTTCTATATTTCCGCCTCAAATCCGATAGACTGGTGTGAAATTAATTAAAACTTATGATAACGCTTCTCACCTCCACGGTAGCTCCCTTATCCTGCGTTTTCCTGGCTAGAATGCGTGCTGGAGCCCAACACGGGATAATTTCTCCGTATCACCACCGCAACCGAACGCATTAGCGATCGGCCTTATGTTCATACATCTTTAATGGAAGCAATCAAGCCATTCAAACAATAGCCTACGAATACTTTTTCCATTCCTCACCGTGTGCCGCAACACCAACTGGTAGGAATGGCGTGTGGTCGGTCTTACCGGAGACGGATTGTGTTAGTCGCACCAATAGTCCTTTCTAGACGCCTACGAAGAAAGTAAGAACGGTCTCGTGCGGACAAGTTTCTTTTATTTTCTGGCACAAGTTTAGTTTTCGTGTTCGTCCGGTATTTCCCTTTTGCCATTTCAAGCGTACTGATTTATTCACGCAAATAAACAGTTACTAGTGAGGGGTAGTTGCTGAGCCTGGCACGAGACTTGCTAATGGACGATGATGAGAGAAAATAAATCACGACCCTGTTAAACCGGGCACAGCAAAGGTTAGAGCAGGTTTCCGTGATGGAAAGTGCAGCTAAATAACCTAAGTGAAACGGTAATTTTATTTAAAACTGCGGATTCGCCTAAAGGTATGCAAACCTCAAGACAGTAGCAACAATTTTCGTACTTTTTTCTGTTTATTTTTTAACATTTTAACGCTTGAAGACATCAGAAAAATAAAGTGAAAGACTATTCCTTATTTTAAATTTGAAATCATGCGCTTCTTATCGATTCACAATCAATTATTCGTGTAATCGATCAATTCTACCTTCCACTTTATCGTTGATTTGTTTGTTTAATTTTACGGGAAAAAACAGGAACTCGCATATTCTTATTCAATTACACCTGTTCTGCCGAGGGTGCTTTGTAAGTAAAACATTTCAATCGATGAAAAGAAGGCACGTTCTACATCCCGTCCGATTTTACAACATTTTTTCCACATCCTCATCCTCCATTCCCAACCTTCGTCAGTTGCTTGCAAGGAAATTAAATTAGCGATCTTTCAGGAGCTATTTCGTTCCTTCGTTCTTTCTTCTCCAGTCTTCAGTAGCGGTCGGTGCTTCTTCCCAAAAACGCTGCAAAGCAAATCTTTGAGCGCTTCCGTACATGCCTGTTTTTTCTTCCTTCCATTCCCTTCCGATTTCTGTAAACCGTTGTTTTGCCGGTTCGTTTGTTGCAGTAACATCGTTAAAATCCCTCACAAACCTAATTTATTAGCGAAGACCCAAGCCACGGAGGGATCACCCACAACGATCCCAGTTGTTTTTCGGCCTGTGGTTTGTAGGTTTCGCACACTTTGCTCTTCTCTCTGCGTGTGAGTGTGCATGCTTGCTTGCTCTTTTAGCTTTAAATCCCATCGCGTACCAAATTCCGACTCCCCGATGCTCCGATCCCTGTCCCGAGGGTGCCACTTGATTTTCTCATCATTACCATTGGAATGCAAGACAAGCAGCATAGTTCGGCTGGGTGGCACTGACAAACGGAACATCCATCAAGCAATCGACCATTCCCATCTCGAGGGATTTCACAAAAACCGAGATCCTCTTGCATCATGCCAAACCTCTCGGTACAAGCTTGAGGTCGGTTTAACGAAAAATTGAGCTTTTTTGCATAAAAGCATTGGAAATAAACAAAAAACACGGCTGGTTTTGGCTGATACGCCATAGAATAGATTTCCCGCTTTTCCTTGGGGTTTTTCGGAGAAATGAGAATTCCTTCCAAAAAGGACGAGAAAGAATGTCTGGTGGGAATGCATTTCGAAACTGGTAGTTTACTGTGCATTGTTGGATTACCCCCCCCAACTCTGATTGATGTTTGAAGGAGAGATTTATGCAAAAATAAATTGAAAACCCACAAATCTTTCAATTACAAGTATAAATTCATTTTAATTCGTAAAACTGGCCGTTGGAATATTTAAAATCGTTGTAAATTGTGGCTTTTGGCAGCTACGATAGTAATTGAGCCTAAATGTATGCAAGCAGTATGACACTGTTCAATAATTTCATCGCTGAAACAGAATAATTAAATTTCGACGTAGAGCAAACATTTGGTTGCTACTTTTTAAGGAAATAAAATGAATTAAACTAAAAAAATTTAGATTTAAAAAATCATTGTAAGCCAGAATTCGTTTCGATTTTTTGCAATTTTAAACCCAATTCGTTTCATATCACACAAAAGCCGAACAAAATTACTACTCGTTCTCCAATCTGTTACAAATCGAATGCACCCAAAAAGAACAAATTACTGCCACCTTCTTTCACCAATCCTTTCCCCCTTTCGTTTGCCAGAACCGGCAGCTTTTGTAACGGCGGCTGTTCGATTTCATCCACCAATTTCCATCCCGCCTCGGCCCACATTTATTTCCGTATCGATCCGTGCCGTGTAGTAAATGACGAGCGCTCGAAAAGAAAATCCCCAAACCTAATTGGGTGTTGTTCCGGCCAATTTGCTAGACGCGAAAAGCGAGATGTTGTAGCAGTAAGTCGCCGAGTCGATGCTGTGAGCTTCGTAAAGCTTTTCCATTATTTTGCTGGTGGGTGTGTGAATGTATGTGTGTGTGTGGGTTTTGTGGAAAATCCCGTACGAAATGTATGTATTCTGCGGCGAATGCTTTGGCACAGTTTCGTTTCGCAAGGCGTGCTTCATCGTGAGCTTCCTCCTTTTGTTCGTGCAATGCTTTGTACAGCACGTGTAATGATCGTGGTTCGGACAAGAATTAAACGAGACTGCTCCCACGTAGAGGTTGCATCTGCACTGCATCGATTCTGCAGCGTTACAGTTGGATTTCTTGCCGACGGTCAGTTACGGTCCCCCGATACGAGCAACCCATGTACGAGCAATCAATTTAAGAACATTGGAACGGGGGCGAAAACTAATTCACTCAGACTTTTTTGTCCCCCGCTGGGACATTCATTCAGTCGACGATTTGTACGACGATACACAACAACAGGTTTGAAGAAAAGTATCACGAAACTCTTTCGATTCGACCAAACACCAATCCTTATTGTACATCAGTCTTAGTTGTGGTGTTTTGTGTACTGCTTTATCGTCATTCTCCATTCCGGGGATTTCTCCACCAGAGTTTTAATATGATTAAACAACAGAGATCCTCCTCTTTTGCTGTGAGAGCTTTCTATTGGGTAGATTAAGATACGTTATCTCGAGTGTCGTCGGGTGGGAAGGTGAGAAAAACGGTTCTTTTGGCTTGATTTTCTCATCGTTGTGTGTTGCGCTTCGACGGATAAATGAACTTAATTTTCTCATCCGCCATTATGGTTTTCATCCACCGCTTCCAGTCAACCAGATTCTCGGTACCGTAGTGTGTTCTATTTTACTTTTGTTTCCCTATTTTCGTACGACTAAAATGTTTGGCAACTAAGCGAGGAGCAGATGATAGGAACAAGAAGATGGGATTTAATTAGCACCTTACTCGACTGGCCTGACTCTCCGTTCGTGGTGTTCCTAACTGTGGCAGAAAATAGCTCTTAATAGCCTGGATTGTTGAAGAGACGTTACTTCCGACAAGTATATTACATATATTTGCCATTTTGTGTCTTTACTAAAAACATAACAAGAAGGTATATTAATAACTCATAATAAGAAATTAAAAGTAAGTGGCTTTTTAGAAAATCTGGCTAATATCGGGGTTCGTTTTAAACAGCTCCTACACACAGCTTCATTATTATTGCAAACGCAAGCGAATGAACAAATCACGGCACTACTAAACTTCATCGCTACTGGCCAATTGTGCCGGTCGATCACGGTTCCTGGTTTTATGAAGCACCGCGTTTTGAAAGTTTTACGATACAACCCGAAGAGCGCGGTTCGCGTCTGAACGTTCCTTAAATCAATCCTTAACGAGTACGGCCCCACACCCCCTTTTTGTGGTGGCACCGTTCCTTTTTGGGCGTGAAAATCCACCACTAAAGCTAATCGGAGCGCGACCACCACACCGAAAAACCAAAAACCCACGACGAGATCGTTTTATCCCTTTTTTCACAATCCGTACTACGACGGTGACGTACAATAAAACGGGGTACACCAACCATCGGGTTGGAGACCCGTTTTTCGTGATGCAAAACTATAAACTTTCGCTTCGCATAAAACCGGCAACCCGAGAATGGATGGTTGCCCTGTGCGGAAACCATGTGAACACCGTCCTGTTGGTAATGGCGAAACTTTTATTTCATACGGCAACCCTCACGACTGGTGGTGGGCTGTCAATCATGAGAATGATCAGCTTTTGGGACACCCTGTTGGAGCGGTGGAGGGGGGGCGGTAGCTGGGCGTGGTGAGTAGTTTAAAGTCCGTAAATGATCCTTCGGTTTACGATCTTGCCCAAGAAAAGGTCAATTAGGAGTTGGTGAAGGGTGTCACATAACGCGAACCGGGATCCTATTTGTTGCCAGTAGTTAGAGGATTCGAAGTTTTACGATCGAACAGTCAAATTATTAACACGCTCTGATTGTTGATTCTTCGGGTGTTTGAAGGTAATTCGCAGCTACATCGTACGAGTGGCTGTTCATTTTATTAACTTTGTTCACTTATTTATTGCCTGTTGCCCGCGAACTTGGACTAGTTAGTATCTGCTGAAAGCCAAACAAGGAATTAAACAATTATTAAAAAAAAAAACTAAAAGCCAAGTAAAAACGTTAACAACGCTTGTTCGCTTACTGTCTAACATTTGGTTTTTAAAACACGTTTGTAACAATATTCGATTTGGTTCACCCAAAACCACTAACCGTTGCACAGTGCCGGCCTCGGAAATACTTAGGTAGATACGGTTTTCTTGATTTAGTTGTGTTTAATGTCAGCAGCTTTCCCTCCCCAAACTTTGTTGATTGTTGCCTTCGAGGAAAGAGAAAGCTTTTTTTTTGGTGAGATTCTATTTCGGCGCATCATCCTCGATCAGTTTTGAGTGTACATCCATCAGACCCTGCAAGGTTTAAGGAAGGAAGGAAATAGAAACAGATCAAAGAGAGATTAGGCACCAAGCAATATACTGCACCACCATCGGCACACTGGAACACTCGTACACCGAATTTTCTTTGACCGCGTAGCTTCATCGCACCGAGGGGCATCAGGAGGTAGATGGGGAAAAAGGTGGAATCAAAGAGCCTATCTTTTTTGCAACAGGAGTTCATCGAAACATATTGTTCGTATGTCAATTGCGTGCCGATGCCTGATCGAACCCATCGGTTGACAGTTTGTAGCAATCCTAAACGCACAGGGACAGATAAGATAAAGGTTTAAAATGATAAGGGGTGTAGGTAAATAGTGCAAACAAATAGTTTAAAAATCCAATCCGTGCAACCAGTCTTCTTGTGGTGCATGGAATATGTCTCGGCAAAACAATACTCTTCCCTTTTTGCCTAGTTTAACTCCACCGTCCGGTTTAGCCACACATGAAAACAGATGCGGATGGGTAGATATGATTCAAAGGTAGTTGGTGAAACTCATTTCCAAAAATTGATTTCCGACCCACTTGATGCCGAAAGAAAAGCGGTGTACTGTGCCAGCTCGATGGAAGATACAGCGTCCACATGCAAAAGCAAATCGTTGGCAGCTTTTTTCCTTCGTGGATTTCTTTTCGGTCGATGTTGGTAGTACTTTGCGAGTTTCTACTAATTGTGTAACAAAAAAAATCCTTCCATGTTTTGCTTGCTACTGAAAAGTATATTCGATTGTATTTCACACATACACTTCGCCTTCGCCCACCAAAAACATAGAGAAAATACTGTAGATCATGCTTAATTCGACATCGTATGCATTAGGCGAGCAGCGCACAACGCAGGATTTCCTTTCATTTGAGCTTTCGTACGTCTGCCGAGTCCTCTTCGATCAACTTGTGGTGCACATTGCTTAGAGCCTGAGAAAGGGGGAAAGTGCAGCGAGCGGCACAGCGTTAGGAAAAGTGAACCGAATTAGCGTATGTGGGGAATCGAAAAAAACAGAAGTTTACCAACACCATTTGTTGATCCATATATTTCTAGATACCCAATGAACCCAATCAAAAGAAGTAGAATAATATAAGATTTAACAGGTTAGAAAACCCAAGCGTCAGCACGTTTAAAACATTGCGCGATTCGGAGTTACACAAACATTTACGCAATGCACACCAAATACTTTACTCTAGCAACGATGTCCAGATGAAAAAAGTGTCGATTTTGCTGCTGTTTTTTATCATGTACACGATGGTTAATTTTATTTATACTTTCACCCATTTTTACACGATATTTTTATATTATATTAGGTTTTTTTCTTCTACGAACATAATTTATAAACCAAACCAGAGCAGCAACTAGTGTGTAAGATTATTGTATGCAGAAGCTAAAGTTTGTTCAAACAAAACTACAACATTTGTTCAACTAAAGTGAACAGTGTTGCTAGCGATAATTCACATTTACCGCGAAAGTTGCAGACTGTTGTGTAACTCGAATTCCGCTTTAATTTAAACTTGTATTTCGGCCTGGTAAACCGTATGGGTGAGGATTGTAGAGCTATTTATAAAGCAAAAATAAATATCACCGTGTAAGTAGAACGGAATACCCTTTTACCGTACACCTTTTTTGTGAGTTTTACATTCCCATTCAGCCTTTTTATGTACAGCTTAAATCTGCGTATTTACTTTACCAATAATCCTACAGTACCGTACCAACACCGCACAAATACAAATACCATTCACCAGGTTTAACCAACATTTTTAATGCATTGCCACCACCTACCTTGAAATACTTCACAGTTTTCACACGCAGCTCCAACGTTGCGTCCTCGTCGCAGATCATGATCGTGTGCGGATGCTGCTGGAACGCACTAACCGTCCACATGTGGTTCACACCTTCCTCGATCGCCTTGTACAGTGCAAACGCTTTGTGCGATCCAAGAATCATGATCATCACCTCACGCGCATCCATCACCGTCGCCACACCGACCGTCAACGCTTGCTTCGGTACCTTACTGATATCATTCCCGAAGAAACGTGCATTTGCTTCCAGCGTGTCCTGTGCGAGTGTTTTAACCCTAGTCCGCGACGCCAACGACGAACCAGGCTCATTGAACGCAATATGCCCGTCCGGACCGATGCCACCGATAAACAGCTCAATACCACCCGCTGCCTTTATCTTCTCCTCGAACGCATTGCATTCGGCCACCAAATCCGGCGCATTCCCGTCCAGTATGTGTACATTCTCCGGATCAATGTCAATGTGCTTGAAGAAGTTGTGCCACATAAAGTAGTGGTAGCTTTCCGGATGGTCCCGCGGCAAATCTACGTACTCGTCCATGTTGAACGTCTTGACGTACTTGAACGAGATGCGGCCCTGCTGGTGGAACTTGATCAGGTGCCGGTACATCCCGAGCGGTGTCGATCCGGTCGGCAGTCCGAGCGTGAAGTACCGCTCCGCACCGGGCTTGAAATCGTTGATGCGCTTCATCACGTACTTGGCCGACCATTCGCCAACGTACTCGGCCGTGTCGAGGATAATCAGACGCATTTTGACTCAGAAGATGACTGCAAAAACAATGGGGAAAAAATTAGAAAAAAAAACGCAATAAGTTGATGTTACAGCAGGCCCCATCGAGCCTAGGCAGGAGAAGGAAATTGTTAAAGTATTGATGAGCTAAAAGCATCAATCGATCCTGTATCCGGGTATCGGTAACACCGAGAGCCAGCTATATCCCTGCTGGGACAGTGCAACACACACCATAAGTGAAAAATAATGACATTAGTTCCGAAGTGCGCGCCACCGTCCCGAAAAAAATAAAACGCTCACAGACTGCCACCGCCCACGGTAGGTGGCCAAATCCGGAAAGTTTATTAAGATTGATGACTACGGATCGTACGCTTGTCTCTATTTCGCTTACTACTCCCGAAGGACACTCCTAGCTGGTGCTGTTGCCCGGTGGTAGTGGATGTGATTTGAATTGATATTTGTGTACGCACGAACGCAAGCACGCACACCGACGCTGTTTGGACCGGGGGGTTTTGGAATTCAATTAGGTGTGTGCACCACCATCGAACGTCAATTTAGCCCAGTGTTTGTGGCACCAATTTTTGGTACCGATGGCGGCCTAGTTTCAGACTTGTTGTGTCTCACGAGGGTCACGGGCACGAACCGAACAAACATCGTTAATAAACGGATGGTGGTTTGAAGCACTGCACTGTGTTCTGTACGGTCCGTGATGGATGTTGGATTCGTAGTTGTGAGGATGATTTCCAATGAGTTTACGATACAAATGTGGTTCATCTCATGTGGTCACTGTTTCATGAAACTTGTAAATATTTCACTCTATTTATTAATTCAGTTCTAAGTTTAATATGCTATATGGATTGGACACCTTTCATGAATAAAGAAAATATTAATATTTTATCATGACAATACTCGACTAGATCTGAAAAATCCACTTTTACTTGAATCTTTCGTTCAAGTCGTCGTTACGGTAAAACTAAATGCTCACAGGTTTTCAACTGTCGTATGCTTTGGGTGGGATCTTGATTCACCGTCTACGCCACGGTCATAAAGGTCTAGTGATTGGGAACAACCGAAAAAATCTTCATCGATTCCTGTTTAAGAGAGTTGTGGGAGACTTTTCGATTGACGACGTGCCCACCTGTGTCACATATTTTGAAAGATTGTTTACTGATCATACACGTACAGTTTAACTGGGAATTTTAAGGGCCTCTGTTTTATCCACAACTTTTGATACATTTCATGATCCTACAAGCATGTTGAGTGACCGATCATCGCACGAAAAAACGTTGAAATCAATAGATATGTTGTCATTCTTTCATTAGGTTTGAAGCATAATTCTAGGGGCCAACATGCCCTTTTTAAGACCCATGGCACTCAGACAAGTCTGCAAGGACTTCATGGTACTCAAATAAAATATTGAAAGCAATCTTGTGATAACCCTAGGAATTGTCGGACATTAACTTGATTTAAGAAACTATTAAGGACATCTCCACTTAAACACTCCACATCTTAAACTTGAGCGTTCTACCGAATGCCTCAATATTTTAACTAACCTTACTAAGAACAGATATTTACCACACTACTTATCACAAAAGTATACAACGCACACCAATCTACCACGTAAAGATCGTATTTCTCAAACAACACTGTATGAGCACCGTTCCACAAACGATAAGAGACGACACTGACCAAATAAGCTCGCAGAAAAACTTCAACTCGTTCGCAGTTTGTCGGGCGAATTTGGGTCAATGTTAATATATTTGCTTGGCGGCGCGTTTCATTGCCTCCACCACACACTCGAGTTCACTCAAACTGGTTGTGGCTTAAAATCCCAAAACTGCCCGAATGGTAACGCGACTACCACGACACGGCTCAAAGGATGGACACTCGGCAGCGTACTGACCGTGTGCGTAAAAATCATAAGCCGTTTTATGGGTTTCAAGCGTGTGCGACTGAACGCTCGCACCAGGGCCTGTTGCATCCATACACAGACACTCGCACATCGCTTTACAAATTGCATGTGATGCATTTGGAAGGTGAAGGCACGATGCAATGTTCGGAAGTACAATTAAAAGCACTTTTCGAAAGAAACAAGTTCTTCTCGTACATTTACAAGAATCATTCCACAAAGCAAACGCATTGTTCGTCGTTGACCTACTCTGGGTGGGCTTTGCAGCTTCTTATCAATATGCTCCCCAGTGATGCTTTTGTAGGTCATATTCGATTTCTTGTTATCAACAAAACCGTTTCCGAGTGCTGCCAGTTGAAGGGTTTAAATGGGAGTTTTGTGCCTATTTTCGAAGCATTATTTTCTGTATAGTTTTATTAACAGACGGGTAAGGTTTTCTATGAGAAAACAAATACACAATAAATTGTAATTATATAGTTCGGCAAGGTTTGTATGTAAAAAAGGATATGCACTTCGCATGCTTCCATCAAGGGAACTTGGCGTGACCTTGAAATTGAAGCCGCTTCTGGCCTCGAACTACATCCACATGCTTTTCATAATAAACTGCAACTGTTGGTAGTACGTGCTCCATGCATCATTGTTGCATCCATCTACATTTCTAGCGCACTATAAATGAGCCATCACGATGTAAACAAAGTACAGCTGGTATTGAAACGCAAAACGCCACACACAATCCGGCGGCCGGTCAATGACCCTATCGATTGCTGAATGCAGTAGCGGCTGTACAGTGTATTTTTTCGGATAGCTTTTCCTATTATATCACGCTATCTACAACCTTATCGTATGGATTAACATCTTCCAACCTCCTGATAAGCAGAGAATTATTGCTCAAGCGATTAACGGAACAGCTTAATCACCACTTACCGCAACAATTTGCTTATCACAACACTGCACAACGCACCGACAAGACGTTGGAGCACAGAATGAATAGTCCGTCCGTTCGTTTCAAATGAAAAGCTACCACTCTTCGATCGATACGATAATATTGCAATGCAAAGATCCGGCAAAGGTATAACAGAAGTGTTTAAATGGATGTTTTGCGTCCTTTGGATGCTTTTCTAGTTAATTAGGTGTTTTGAAATGATAGTAAATTTTATTGTTTACGTCCGGCCTTTTGACAACAGTCGAGCGCGTTTGCATTTGTGTTGGTGAGCTCGTGTCAAAATATGAAAAACGTCAGCGAGCTGTACTTGAATTGTCCGTTAATACGGATATTTTTAGCAATGCGAATTTCACAAATGCATAGCTTCATTTATGAGTCAATATATTTCGAAAATTATAAAAATAAGACAATTGTGTTCTAAAATAAAAGTAAAATGGTATCAGTCGCTCAACAAATGACTAATTTAGTAAATTTTAAACATGCTTCTTTGAATGGGTGGAATTTACCAAATACAGCAAACAAACCGTTCGTATACCAACTCCTCGCAACAGAGACATGTTTAGTTTCGCTATATCGTCTATTGTTTCTACCACAATCGATTCGGTTTCTTATGAGCTAAAATGGATTGAGCTCGAGCGTATGATGAGCTATTTGGTTAGTTTTTTGTAATCTTTGCGACCCCGGCAAAGGAAAGACCACAGTTGCCCGATAATGCCTGCTATTTTCAGCGTGGACACAAGCAGTATCAAAATCCCTCCGACGAGGTATATCGTTACAATGGTGTTTTCTTCCGGCATACGGCATCGCGAAACGGTGTACTCTTTCAGCGATATGCGTGCCTGCGGATTAAGAAGGATAAACTAATTACACTTGAACTTGAAGATAACAGTTTGGGCACTGTGCCGTACTTACCAACATAAAGCTGGGATTGTTTTTGTTGCGCCAACTAAACGACGGCAGCGTGTACTCTTCTATATTTATGCGATTTTTCACCATATGGCAGTAGTGGTGCGAGTGGCCGCTGAAAGCTAGCCTCGGGTTAAGCAAATCTCCAATCAAATCGGTCGATTCCTTTGAGAGTACTTCCCATCGCTCACGGTACAGGTCAACCTGCGGTGAATCATGCTCCTGACACTCTTTGTCCGACTCACGGTACATGGGAAAGTGTTGCAGAACAATCGGTCTGCTGTACTCTTCCAGCTTCGGTACATCTTTACACTGGCCAATACCTCTACCACACTTGAAGATTGTCTCAATCGATTTCAGCTCTTTTTCCGCCTTTTCGCACAGATAACACCCGTCGCCCTCCATTGCAATCGAATTAATCGCCACGAAATGAACGCCTCGGAGGCTGATCAACGCTACGCCGGTATTGTTAAACTGATCCCCGAATCGTTGCACCAGATTGGGTCGTGTGGCGTAGTGGAAGCCAATGTCGTGATTTCCTACAATACTATGAAGCGCTACACCTCGAGGAGTGTGGAATAGTTTGCGGTAACGTTCGACGTAGTTGTCAAATTCCTTCTGATTCACCCAATTGCCTTCGTCGAATACATCTCCGAGGATAAAAACGGCTTCCGGTTGGAATAGGGTGATAGCCGATTGGAAGGCACGATGCATTTGCCATTCGCGCCGAAGCTTGTCGAACCAGTGGCCTCTGACGGGGCCTAGTAGGTGGGTATCCGCGAGTAACATTACACTCACTGGTTCCAGTCCGTTCACCGACGCAGGTTTTGAGGGCCATTGACACTGAAATGGTAACGAATAGCGTATTATTCTCCGCAAACCTAGCTATAGCCTGGTTCGAAAACTTACTTTTAACAGCACAATATAGTAAACAACGAACTCGTTAAACACAACCAACGATACAACACTGAGCAGTAGCCGAAATATGAGTGTCTTGAGCTTCATGGCGAATGCTGGGAGCAAATATTAAACTGCAACCATTTACGCACCAATTGAGGCTTCAGTCAACAATCAGGAATCATGCCTCGGTGTGTTTGGTCCAGTGGAAAGACGAGAAAAACGAGATATGAATCAAAAGTTTACAACATCGATCGAATTGTTTTTGTAAACAAAACCAACGATGACAGATCTAGTGCCAAACGTCAATTGAAAATAAAAGTGACCGCTTCATGACATTCCAATGCTGCCGCAGCTTTTGGATCGGAGTTGAAATGGAGTTTTAACCTTTACCCGCATTGTTCAAGCAACATTAAAGCTTCACATAACATAACAGTTCATAATTAGAATAAACACAATAGCAAGAAAGTAATTGATATTGATTTGAAGCCTGGAACGTTTCTTCCCAACCGCCACTTTTTTGAAGGAGCGTTTTGAACCAAGGTTTGTAATCGACGGCATTTGCATAAAATACATCCAATTAACAATTCCTGCGCTAATAGTACTACTGAACACAAAATACACATTCTGATACAAATTTTCATCACGTATTGCGTATCGTAAGCACCATTTTACTATGTCGGCAAGGTAAAACGCAGGATTATTCCAAATCCCCCGAAAAGGCTTTTTCGAGCGCCACATCTCTACAAACCTTGGTGTGCATACGCTTTCGTCAAATTCACCGACGCGTCTGACGTTTTCGTTCAACGGGCTGCGCTGCGTTCGAACGAAGATTTATTTATTTTTTCAATATTTTTCTAGCAACCGAAGAGAACGGACGTGCGCGTTCGGTCCGTGCTCACGCTATAAAGTTTTGTTTTCAATTGTAGGGTAGCTCCAGCAAGCTACATTACACACCCGTTTCAGTTCAACTACCGTGCTTGTAAGTGTTCACCGTTCAATAGTGTGCCTTCAGCATCATTTTCATTCATTTTGAACTTGATGCAAAGGTTCGATTGATCTGCTGTTGCTGTTATTGCTGCTTCTGCTCGATGCATTTGCCATTCGCGCCGAAGCTTGTCGAACCAGTGGCCTCTGACGGGGCCTAGTAGGTGGGTATCCGCGAGTAACATTACACTCACTGGTTCCAGTCCGTTCACCGACGCAGGTTTTGAGGGCCATTGACACTGAAATGGTAACGAATAGCGTATTATTCTCCGCAAACCTAGCTATAGCCTGGTTCGAAAACTTACTTTTAACAGCACAATATAGTAAACAACGAACTCGTTAAACACAACCAACGATACAACACTGAGCAGTAGCCGAAATATGAGTGTCTTGAGCTTCATGGCGAATGCTGGGAGCAAATATTAAACTGCAACCATTTACGCACCAATTGAGGCTTCAGTCAACAATCAGGAATCATGCCTCGGTGTGTTTGGTCCAGTGGAAAGACGAGAAAAACGAGATATGAATCAAAAGTTTACAACATCGATCGAATTGTTTTTGTAAACAAAACCAACGATGACAGATCTAGTGCCAAACGTCAATTGAAAATAAAAGTGAACGCTTCATGAAATTCCAATGCTGCCGCAGCTTTTGGATCGGAGTTGAAATGGAGTTTTAACCTTTACACGCATTGTTCAAGCAACATTAAAGCTTCACATAACATAACAGTTCATAATTAGAATAAACACAATAGCAAGAAAGTAATTGATATTGATTTGAAGCCTGGAACGTTTCTTCCCAACCGCCACTTTTTTGAAGGAGCGTTTTGAACCAAGGTTTGTAATCGACGGCATTTGCATAAAATACATCCAATTAACAATTCCTGCGCTAATAGTACTACTGAACACAAAATACACATTCTGATACAAATTTTCATCACGTATTGCGTATCGTAAGCACCATTTTACTATGTCGGCAAGGTAAAACGCAGGATTATTCCAAATCCCCCGAAAAGGCTTTTTCGAGCGCCACATCTCTACAAACCTTGGTGTGCATACGCTTTCGTCAAATTCACCGACGCGTCTGACGTTTTCGTTCAACGGGCTGCGCTGCGTTCGAACGAAGATTTATTTATTTTTTCAATATTTTTCTAGCAACCGAAGAGAACGGACGTGCGCGTTCGGTCCGTGCTCACGCTATAAAGTTTTGTTTTCAATTGTAGGGTAGCTCCAGCAAGCTACATTACACACCCGTTTCAGTTCAACTACCGTGCTTGTAAGTGTTCACCGTTCAATAGTGTGCCTTCAACATCATTTTCATTCATTTTGAACTTGATGCAAAGGTTCGATTGATCTGCTGTTGCTGTTATTGCTGCTTCTGCTGCTGCTGCTGCTGCTGAGTGAAGCCATGATAGCTATACAAGCTGCTGCATTTACGCACAAACTCGATGCTTCCCTGCACGCACGTGCAGAGATGCAAAGGTGTTTTCTGAAGCCGTCGCCGAACCTCATCGGGAGTTTGGTGCGAGTTGTGTAAATATTTGCTCAAAAGTGTTGTAGAAAAGTGCAATCGTTTGGATTGGAATCGGAAAACTCGTATCAGAACGACTGCTTGTTGTCGAATTATTTCAGTGGTTTGCGTAGAGTCGGTGTTTATTTGACCAAAAAACGAGAGAAATGCACACCGCGATGGTAGCAGGAATATTCTTGCCGACAGTGTTCAACCAAGTAGGCTTGGTAGAATTCCTGTTGCATTTTTAGTTGGTAGGATTTGAAGATATTATGGTGGAATATGTTCGGAAAATAACCTGAAGCAATTGTTCAAACTAGCCTGCATAAAAATTTAAACGAATATTGATCAAACCAACAAGGGGAAAATATAAATTCCTTACACGTTTTATTGATCAAAGGATGAGCGTTGAAACAGTGGAGAGAATCTAATCGTTTCCAATTTTCCAGCATCGCTTTTCTAGCGTTTCCAATTGGAATGTGATACGCGCGACACCATAGTGTGGCAATTCTTGCCAAAGTGTGTCCCTGCGGAGAGCGAAAAAGAGAGTGTTTTTGTGAAAATTTTAAACCCAGATAGAATTTTTCAGTAAAATCTATCCATTATCTCGTGAATGTGTAAGAAATTATAAAAAAAAAGGTGAAGTGTTGTGCACCGCGCGTGTTCGAAGAGAAAAATTCCAAAATAGTCCCGTGTGGAAAACTGCCGAAACACCTGAAAACAGGGAGAGGTCCGCCCAATTTCCCTTGTTTTCCGGCAACCGCTATCGGGTGTGAAAAACGCCCGGTAAAGAAAGTGTCAAAATTTCCCGCAAGCGTGTGCGTGTGTGTGTCCGTGTTTGGTGGTGTGAAAGAAAAGTCCCTCAAAACCCAGGAAAAGTTTGTGCTGTGTGGTGTGTGTGTGTGCTTCAGGATGATTTGAATGTCGCTGGATATTTTTAGCGCGCATGGAGAAAAGTGCTGCTGCAGCAAGACCAGTGATGCAGTAGTTGTGTGTTTGTGAGGCTGGTGCTTGCACATTACCCGCAAACCCCGAAGTTGCCAGTGTTTCGTTTATTGTGCTAGCGGCAGAGAGTAGGCAGTGTGCGCTTTTCCACCGAAGAAAAACAACAGAATCGAAGCAACAGAGGCAGAGCAAAGCAGCACACCACAGAAAGGAAATTAATCAGCTGAAACACCAATACACCTGCATTAGGAACAGCAAGAAAAAGGTAAGAATAGATGGCGCTGCTTTTATGCTCTTGTGGGGAGGATGGATTTTTGCCCTTTTGTTTCCAACGCGTTGTTATGGTTCCTGAACAGATGTTAGAAGGCGCGGATCCCACCCATTTGGGAAGAGAAGCGCATTTCTCTCTTTGGAATATCCTTTTTGGCAAATTTGCTCTCTTTCTTTTAGCGTGAAAATTCGTGCGAGAGAACTATTTTCTTCTTCTACAGCAACACGAGAATGAAAAATCGTACCTGCTCTCTCTCTCTCTCTCTCTTGGTGCGTGGAAATTTAGCTAGCAACGTCCGAATAACGGTTGGGGTCAAAGGTTAGTCGTTTCGGTCGTCAGCACATTTCCCTGCAGGAATGTTTTCCTTCCGTTGTATCGTATTTATTTAAACACAACACACCACCACCGGCCCGAAGTTTGAGGCGTGAAAAGTGTTGTGGCCTAGAATCAATCTTATCTACGCCTCTACGGGTGGTAAAGACGAAGGCAAAGAAAAAAAAAATCGTGATTTTTATGCTTCTCTCTAAAAGAAACCAAAATCAAAAATCATTAAATTCCGGTTGACCTCATTCGCGGCAGGACTTGATGCTCTAATCTGGTATGGGCGTTTGGTTCGTCTGCGTCTTCGAGCAAGAAGATTACCGACCAACGGGACACAAACACACAGTCGGGAAAACTATCAATCATAAATTTTGCCGATCATACCAAATGTTCTCGGCCACCGCGGGAGAAACCGAACGGAATCATCCTCCCAGGCCCATTGGTTGGGGTAAATGATTTTTGGCATAATTTATTGCCATGCTGCTTCAGCTCCAGCTAGCCCAAAAGCACCGAAACATTCCAGGCAGAGAGGAACAAATCGTTTTCCCGTTTGATTAAGGCGAGCGCACTACACACACGCGCTAGCGATTTCTGCTAAACGCGTCTAGGAGACCTCCCAAAACGGTGTTAATAATGCTGGACGAGAAGAATGAGGTTGTGATCTTGCTGCGCTCCATCAAGTGGGCACGTTGTTTTGATAACCTTTCCCGAAGCCGACACCGCCGTGTGTTCTTGGGCGTGAATGTTTTTGGTGGCCTCCGTATGCCCCACAATTACTTATCTCGTCCCGTGCTGTGCAAAGTGCGTATTTAGTATTTCGGCGATAATTGGGCAGGAATGTGCGTCTTCAAACGGGGTTTATAGCAATTTGTACTGATTGATCGGTAATTTGTGGAATTAGAGTTGGAAAAATTTAGTTGAAAATGTTTTAGAATAAATATATTGCTAAAATCGTCCTCTAAATTAAGATTTGGCACTTTTCTGCATACAATAAAGGACATAGCACGACAAGCTAGCACGATTTATGACACCCAAAACAATAATCCTTGTACAAAGGGAGGAATACAAATGGTTTAGTGCCTCTTTTTTTTTACATTAAACTTGACCGGTACCAGGTCTTTTGCTGATACCGAAACGCTTTAGCTAATTGCTCAAAGCAAGTGAAATGTTTGCGTAGGTTTACGTTCGTTCGGTGTGGTGCACCGTGCCTGTAAAAGCAATTAATGTTGACTAATTAGGCTTCACTTCAGACACGCGATCAAACCGTACTTTGTGGCTGTAAGCGCAAAACTTCAACCTACTGGACAGGTCGGCTTTAGGCACAGAAATGGAAGCAAAATGAGAAATATAAACGAAGAAACATTCATACAACGCCATCCCTTTTTATTTCATCCCCTGCGGATGTAGGAAGTTGCCCGTCTGCTTGTTGCTGGCTCCCCCCCCCCGGGGGGAAGGAAACTAGTTTTCGTTAATATATTTTCCAACCGATTAACATTCAATTGCACATATATTGCGATCGGGGGCATCATCATCTTTTGCACGGCCCCGGGCAGCTAGTGATTTCGATTCGGTTTTACGCAAGCGATCGAAACGATCGAAGCAGTCGTATTGCGTAACGCGTAATAATTACAGGAATAAGTTATGGTAATGATCGTAACCTTTTACCCTGCTGCGGTAGCTTCCGTTTGAGGTTTGTTGGTCGATTTAGTTGCTTTTTGAGATGAGACCCAAAGTCTGAGGCGGTCTGGCATGCAAATGTGGACTTGCAGTTTTATCTTGTTATGCTTCAGTTAATGCTGAGTATGAGGCGATTTGGCATGCAAAAGGTACAACGGTGTTAAACCGTGCACTAAAGTGCGTCTGAAGTTGCGTTTGCTTCCGCTCTAGGCATTAAGAGGAGAGAAAACCCCCATAAGCAGGAAGCAAGCGATCAACGAATTCACAAGAAGCTGGTCAGTGAGCGAAGGGCTTGCGCGCAGGGTGTATGTTATCCTCCTTTTCCTGCGTAATTAAATTGTGCCCGCGTATGTTTGCGTCTCAATGCACGCGCAAAACTTAAGACGATAAGACGAAGATTGTCCATACCCACCCGTAGGGCTGAAAGCAAAACGATGGCAATTTTTTGCCTCTCGCGCTGTCTCGGACAGGACCATTGGACCCCAATGTTAATTGCCTGTGCGCATGCCTGCCTGGCTAGAGCCTAGGTGCATGCCACATGCGAACATAATCATCCGTCCGTCTCCAAGAGGTGCACTAGCTCGGGAGTGCAAGAATCAGGGGCGATTTATTTCCGCGACAAAAGCATTTATTTACGGTGACATTTTATCAAGTGGTCGCGATGGTGGATTCTCGCCATTCGCAATGCATTGAAAGGCACGCTTCGGTGCGCAAAATTCTAGCCCCAGTGTTCGATCGGTCGAAACGTGGACGGTGCAACAAAGCAATCAAAGCGAAGAAAATGCACCATTGAGGTCCGGTCTCTCTCTCCAGATTGGTCTTGTGTGTGTGTGTGTGCCAAAGTGGTCCTCCTTCGTTACGGACGAACGTGGACCGTGGGCGGTAAAGAATATCGCCACCAGCAAAGCGCGCACCTCAGAGAGATGCGATTCGTGCTAGTGGTCCCGATTCTAGGCGAAGTCCGAAGGATGGTGGTTCTATTAGTAAACTATATTCTCCCTTCGCTCCGGCCAAATGGCAAATGTAGGGTGATGATTATTATTAATGGGTTTGCAATTTTCACTTCCACCCGTTTGGGTTTCCTTTTTATTGAATGTAATCGTTCATTTTATGGATTTAACTATCGGGCTAATGCATTTCAGTGATTCAGCTGCACACAGGGGGAAATGTGTCAAAACGTCATGTGTGTGCGTGGTTCTATTTGTGGATGCCCTTAGTACCTGTAGGCGTAGAAGGTTAATGAAATGATATATTTTAAATTAACGCAACAGAATAATCTTCAGAGAATATATAAAATCTGATATTTTCCCAAAATTGAAGTCCGAGATGACATCAGGCGAGTTTGTTTTGATTTTTGAACACCTAACGTACTCTTTCATATCAGGATCCTTACATTTTTAAAGCATTTTCATCGTTTCTTAAAGCCGCAAAGGCTTTAGAAGCTGATGCTACCAAGGCTGTATATACTTTTGCGTATACCTAGTTTTCCAGAGCTTGTTTGAAAATCGAAACAGTCCAAAAACATTGCTCGTACCAAGGATTTGCTATCAGAACCATCAAACTTCTCATTGTCAGAATTTTTCAATAATTACCGTCTGCCATCATTGGAAGTTTTTATTGTGTTCTGTGAGGAGTTTGCTTGCCCTTTTTTGACTACTTTACAGTTCCTAGCTGTTTATACAAATGCCTGAAATTGTTGGCGATAAATTCTGAGTTCTTGTAATTTTCTAACTATAGCCATCATAAACCCCAACATTCCTTATGTCACATATTTCCCGATGTCTGATATGTCCATATAAAACCCTTCTGTTTTCGAAACACATCAACACAATGCAGCGAATAATGTAATGTCTCGCAATATACCACCTTTTCCCCCTACTTCCCTTTCGGCAAAGCGGTTATGCGTGTTCCCATTCCCGGTTACGCAATATAATAGCCCTTCGCAAGCGTTGGTCGACAGAAGGATGTTTTTTTGTTTCGAATTTCCTCTGCCAGCTTCTGGTCTGGTTGCATTTCGTTGCATCTGCATACATCGTTGCATCGATCAACCCATGCCCATGGGAAGGGTTGATGAAGGAATAAAAATAAAGCTACGAAAAGGAGCAGCAGAGAAAAGGCGACGTGGTGTAGGCTGTGGCGTATGCAAATTGTGCGTAACAATGGAAAGTGCATCTCGTGAGGGGGAAAACGTATGCAATTGGTGAAAGCGAAATCGGCATCGAAGCTGAACGCAGCACAAAAATGGTTCGCCAACGGTCCACAGCGGACGGACAGGGAAGAGTTTTGGAGCAAATTCGCTGTCTGTCGGTCGAAAACGTTACTTGTTGGTGTTTCGATACATACGCTCTTTGGCAGCAAGGGGAAGAAAACCTGTCGTTTGCTCTTGTACCTTTTGTGCAAGAGATATTTAATCGTGCAGATAACGTAAAACATAAGTGGTCCAGCTAATTGGCACTTGATGCGATGGCAAGATGCATTGAATCGATATTTCTGCAATCGTACTGCTCGGTTTAAATTGTGCTCCCATGTATCATGATGCACCACCATGGTGTTACGTTTGGTGTATACTGCATCTAGTTCTTTATCGGTTGCTCTATCGGTTGCAAGTGGCAGAGTTTGTTTAAGATGGCAGGCAAACAAGTTCTGTAGCAATACCCAAGTAACGTGACGAATGGAATCTTTGGGTGCTCAAATTACACTTGAAAACTGGCTTCTTTCCGGACCCGGTCCTATCTGCAGGTGAGCAACGTCCTACGTACGGTGTGGTGCCGAAGGAGATTGTATTTTTGTGCCATGTCCCATGACAATTTGTGTACAAAGGAGAACTAGTGGAGATGTCGTCCGTTTGCAGTACTTCAGGTTTTAAGTAAAATAATGGTTAATGATAGCCATACTTTAGAACTGTTTTAAAACGTCGGGCATGTGCTACCGTGACCGTTACTTCCATACCCTGGATTAATAAATTTACTCCGGGAAACGGTACTTCTAGTTTAGGCCAGAGATAAAGTTCATGTATGAAGCAATTTCTTGCTGCAGATTAATTTCTTAGAATGGTTTCCAGATGATTTTGTAAGAAAGACTACAAGAGCATCAATATCTTTTAGGGTATGTGTGGTGATTGTGATATCCTATGATATCTTTGCCTCAAAAATCGGAATGCTATCTGATATCAATAGATGTCCTGTCAGGTGCAGTTGTGAGACTTGTGAAATCATCGGGAACACCCAAGAATAATGGTGTTTAATTCTCATTTAAATTGTATTTACGTTGTCTTCAAACCCTCCCTTAAAAAAGTGTTAAAATAATCATGCAAAACCGATCGATACATATATTCTCCGACTTTTCGAGGCGTTTATTCACACTTTAATATCGGACCACTTTACGAGCGATTTAAATCCATGTTTTTCGTTCGGAATCCGCTGTTGAATAAAACAGCGGCCCTGTGTGTGCCCTTCATAAATTCGTCTTATCGAGATGCCGTCAACGGGCAACTTCACAAACACATAACACACCGCCCGGGGGCTTCCGACAATCGTATTTCGATGCTGTCTGGTTTTTTTTTCGGGAAGAACGGGTTTTCCCGTACTTGGGGGCTGCAACCAAAAGTCCAGACAAACACCGGGTCGCACGGGAAAGGAAGATGCGCACAACATAAATAAATAAACGTTGTCTAAAACAAAGCAGCACACGTACACAAAACGATGGCTACAGCTTCACGGCCACAGTTCACGGGTTTTGTGCCCCAAGAGCATCATGTATTGAGGTGAAAAAAAAAGTCGAATTACCTAGTACGGTGATATATTTCCCTTTTTTCCCGTGTACTGCACTAAAAACAAATCGACATCTGCATCTATTGCGATCGAAATCAACATGTACACACAGAGGGACTACACGGCGTTGGTAGTCTACTGTTATCCGTTGTGTCAGGAATAAAAAAATACATACGGGATACTCCCAATAATGTACGCACGCGGAAAACGGACGTCTGCAATCGGGGTTTTTTTTTACTTTCCTCTCTCAGTATTATTATGTTGTGACATAGACATGGTCGAGAACTTTCCAGCTTGAAAGATGATCCCGGTGAATGTGGTTATGCGTTTTTGGGGTTCTTTTTACAGTGTTGTTGTTGATTACCCTTTCGACAGTGTTTAGATGAATTTGTTTTTCTCCCCTTGGGTCGATTTTCGAGAGCAGTTGACCTGTGTGTCTAATCCTTTGCGCCTATGAACATCAACTCGAACTCCTCTCCAAGAATCGCTAAATTTCAAACTCGATACACTGTTGGCATTGGTGGTGTTCTTTTGTTTTCACCCTAGTCCCCCAACTCTTCGCTCGATCAGTGTCGGAAAATTATCTCCCATCGTTCGTCAGCGTTAAACGTCACCCTCGGCAATCGAAGTTGACAGATACGGTGCTAGGGTGCAAAGCTGGGCTTAGAATGGCAATAAAGGATCATTGCAAACGATCGCTGACGGCGCTTGAGTGAATTTGATATCGATCGTTCGGATCGCTTAGGAGGTCGTACGTAAGAAATACATCACATCGCACAGTGACTTTGGGACAGAAAGACGAAGATTGCAGGAGATGGGGAAAGCAAAATAAAAGTCCTATAAATACGATCACACCGATGCATCATTGTCTGGTTTGCGACGATGAGTACGCCGTGTGTAGATGCTAACGAGCTACGACAGGCCGATGGTTTCATTACTCTCCCTATCTTTACACTCGATAGTAAGGTGGATCCTCTTATGCCTTCGTTTCTTGTTCGCTTACGCGAAATCCCAGTGCCATATTTTAAGCGGATTTGCATGTTTGCTGGTGATATTGATACGCACGGTGTATAAAGAAGAAGAGCTTATACCTGATCATCGCATCTTCGATTCGGCGTAACCTTCCACATTCAAAAGGTTCGAGCACCTGCGATTGAATCGGATGCGTTTCTTGGAATTATGTTCAGTTCATCTGAAGACATTCGATATTTTCCGAGTGCGTGTCTGTCCATCTAATCAACTTCCAGTTCAACTCAGTCGCTTACACCCAGTTGCAGAAGTGAAGATGCTATTTGCAAGATAAAAACCGACGAGAGTGACATTCTTAAGATCCGTCAGCTTTGGTGCGCTGCTCAGTAATGAGCATTATGGGATGCATCTCACGTCATCGCTGTCATCAATCTGGGATGAATATTGCGAGGGAGTTTGATGCCACTCAATCTGCCATCTTGACACAGGAGGTGGTACTGTCTAGTGGGAGCTCTTTTAATAATCTAAAAAGAACTCTTCGTGAGAGGATTTATTGCAGAGAACACGTGATCTATCAACACGACGATCATTCGTTGGTGATATAAGCATTGTCGTTTAATTTTGTCTTGGCTTGCTTGGTACGTTTTCTGGTCAACGTCTGTTTTCATAATTTTGTTTCCATCTCCCGTTACCCTGCTACAAGCACGGTTCCACTAACCTTTCATTTTGAAGCATTTGAATACGAAATTAATTCAATGTTACACGCCAAGTTCACGACCATCACGCGGGGATACTGGCGCGAGGTATCATTTTATTCCACCGTCCCCCAACCACGACAAAGACGACGTTTGTCTCTGCGGCCAGCTCTCTATATCGGAGACCCAGACGTCCACGACGGGTCCAACTACAAGTTATTCCCCCCAGGAGCAGTAGCACACGCGAGAGATGCCTGATCGTTTGAATACAATGTTGAAGTTTGCCCAGTTTTTTCGCTTACAATCATTTTTTTTTCTTCACCCCAAACCTACCTACTACCCACCTACCATCAGCATCATTGCCATGACCTAAAACTATTAGACAAATCGAAATGCAAACATGTTTCGATTCGCTTGGCCGAGAATTTAATATCCGCTCGCCTGTGTTTGGTGATGCTGTCTTCTCGCTACTTGCGTGACAACGGCTGCGCAAAAGTCTAAACCCATGATGGTTGGCTGAATTTATTTTTCCTGTGTGTGAGGTACACTCCGTGCGTTTGTATGCCGGTGATCATGCCGGTTTCGGTGCGTACGGCGCGAAATAATGCTGAGAAGAAGTAGCAAACGACAGCTGATTGGGCGTACACGCATGCAGACGGTAGCAACTTTGGGAGGAGAACCAATTATGTGTGTACGGACGAACTTTTGCTAGACACACTTCGAAAGCAATAACCGTAAAGATGGACAAATTATTACTAAAACACACACACATGCAGAAGCGTTCAGCTAAAACATTGTGTCTTGGGGGTTGATCTGTGGGGCAGTAGTCTATGTTTGGTTTGGTTACTAGCTAGCTTAGATGCTGGTTGGCGGATAGTTTCTATAGACCATCGTCATTGAGAATGGTGAGACTAAAACGCGACGGTGTAAGACATGAATTTAGTAGCTTTGGGAAACACGCGATTGTTGTGAAGTTGGGCACTAATTGTATCTTTGATGCCTGTGAGATGCTGTCCATGTCCATGAAAAGTTTATGTAAGCTTGTAACAAGTTCAAGTTTGCATGTACACATGAAGGTACTCGTGAGGGTGAGTTATAGAGGAAATTGCGTCCTACATTCCCTCAGAAATTTACAACGTATTGGTGAGCTCTGTAGTCGTTGTTTCTTATATTCTTGTAATGTATGCCTTATCAAGTATCTAAATAAAACATATAACTAAAAAGTACATAGATATTAAGTGAATATTCGTAGCAAATATTGTATCCGGAGTTCTTAAGTAATCGCCCACAACGATCTTCGATCTAAATCTTGATTGGACCGCAGTTACCAGGACTCACGAAAATGTTATCGGATACGTGGATCTAATACGCTTCCCAAATTGATGATACTACTTGATGCTATTTATCATCTTCGACCATTACGTGACAGTTGTGTTGTGTCTTCCTATTCTATCTCTATCTTAAAACATCGCTCTTCCAAAAAAAAAAAAACTAAAAACAATTAGGCGTAATATATGTAGCCTTCTACAACGCTTGTTCATGGGCACGATAAATCTTACAACAATTTACTGTAGAAGAGAATAAAAGACAGCAGAGCATAATAAAGCCCGGAATAAAGAAAAAAAAACAAGCAACTCAGCGTTACTAATGAGCGTACGAGGCTGTCATTAGGCAATTAATAGTGTGCTCTTTCGCTTAAATTCGCGTTGCTGTTTTTCTTCATTTCTTTTTCATCTGGCGGGAAGTTGTTTTTGATAATATGCCGGCACACGGTATAGAAGGTGTTGGTTGTGGGCTTGGCAAATCTTTTCACAAAAAAATATTAATAATGCCATCTGCTTTCGAAACTTGCTGTGGTCAGATCTTACAGTGTTTCTCACTTGATAATGCAAAGTTACCTATGATTTTTGCAAACGCTCCATACGAAATCGTATGTAGCGTTTGCAAAAATCATAGGTAACTTTGCATTATCAAGTGAGAAACACTGTAATAAAAGTTAAGCTTAATTAAGACACACACACGCACGCATATGGCTTGAGCAGAAAGCCACTCCATTTTCACTAAGTTCATATGTGTTTTCTCCATTTTTGCGCTTGGGTGGATTGATGATTAGACCGGAATTCGATGTGGAATTACACTGCATTAAAATAAACCGCAGCGGAATTGTTTATGAGGGTGAGACCTTGAGCAAATCGGGAAAGGCAAAATGTGTACAACCACTGTTGGGACGTAGTGTTTGTGGTGTAGCAAATTAACGAAACGAATTCCACTGTAATAGATTCATGCACAGTATGAGGTAGCTCTTTTTTTCCTGGACACTTCTTCTCTTTAGCAGCGCTAAAAGGCAACAGTTAAGGGTTAGGACCCTTTTACTGTGTCTGATGATCATTATCATGCATAATTTAATTGATGGTCCATCATCCTCTTTTCGCGTATTTGAAGTTTCCATCGCGCAATAATTAAACATCGTCCAATATAATATGTTGGCCATCGCGAACGAACCTCCACTCCCAAGAAAGGAAGGGATAATTATCGCCGATTACTCGGTGGCTCGCGGATGAATGTGTGTTTTAGTACGTTGGAATTAAATTAGCATGGTGCTAAAATGGGTTCCTCATCTCCTCATCAGCCGCGCAGGTCGCAGGTGAAAGAGTAACAGGTTGTGCGATCTCGAAAAATAGCTCCACCTCGAAATTCCTTATTTATGTGAAGTTTCAGTTTTTTTTTTCCTATGCCTTCTTATACTATTTCGCCTACGGGTCTTCACCGTGTTCGGTAGATCCTTACTTTATGGTGGCCACAAATGGCAAAAGGTGTAAATGTTAACATGCAAAAGCAAGTACCCAGCCATCTCGATACAACTGTTCCAAGAAGGCAGCGATCGTTGGTATGAAACGCGTTGTTGAGAAAACAATTTCATAGGCCAGCGCTGAAAACATGAACCTCGCAGCGAAAAGCAACAAATACCTGCCATTCCATGTTTTCCTTTCCAAGGGGGGTTTTTGGGCAAGAGGAGAAGGTTTGCCAGAAAGATATTGCCTTTCGGAATGCCACTAGAGAAGTTTGCATTAACAACCATCAAACCGTGCAACAACTTGTCCTAACACTTTGAAATGTTCATAGCGATCGTTTTATTTCGCTAAGAGTTCGCTTTTATTTGATCCATAAGCTGTCCGGCAATAGTGCTTTAACTGCCTTTTCTGTATACTGTCGGGAATATGTTGCCTATGTGCATTTGGGAATCGAATAGCTACATCTGTATCCTGTGTAGGTAATAAAAAAGAAACACTCAAATAAGGTCAAACGTGTGCTGCCTACAGCATGAAATTCTCCAAATAAAACCCAAAACACGCTGTTCTTTGCATGTTCTCAATGCCATGTCAAACTTTGCGTAAAGTTCTCAAACAAGCAACAACAAAAAATTCCCCGGTGGGAAAACTTGGAAATAGTCCAGTTCTACAGCTGGGGTAAAAACTTTCTACCAAGATGGACTATCAACGCAAGAAGGTTTTAGCGGTAAGGGTAAAAGATGAATACAGAAATTGCGAAATGGAAACGGAGTGTTGTCTCTGGAAGGACATCAGTACAAGCGGCTTATATCTGGGTTAAAATTTGGGTCACAACAATAGCACAAAGGACATAGCTGGCATGGTACGGGGTTGTGGCTTTCAAGGATGCATAAACCGGAGAGATTGGCGTAAAAGTTTGTCAGGGTTCTGTATTTGTGTTTTGCTCCTATCTTGGTTGGGATAAAGATTCTTGTCTTCCGGAGGAGGTAATGTGGTGAGTGGTTTTGTGGTGGATAATCGGGAGAAAGGAAGAGTTTTCACACGAAAATGACGTCAGAGATTGTGTTGAGCTGTTGTTAATTGGTAGTAGTGAGTTTAAAAGTGGAAATGATATGGAAAAAGGATTTTTTGATATGTTTTGTTTCATTTTCTAATTTTTAAATCATGTTTTTGTACTCATGATTGTTTTTGTTCCTAGTTTTAATCCTAAATAAATAATTCTTTGTTCTTCATTTCCTGTTTTCTGGTTATGCAATCTGGTTCACTCAAATTTTTGTTCTGTTTCTGTTGATAAACAACAATTTTCATATTTTCTAGTTGCTGTTTTCTAGTTCCTCACCTTACCTTGGACATTTGAAAGTTACCATATCTATTAAACTTCTTTATTCTAGTTTTGTTGTATATTTTACTTATTTTATTTTCCTTTTGTTGATTATTTTCTTTTTATGTTTTTATTTTAGATTGTAGTGAATCGTCTCTGTGCAATATAACCATTTGAAAATGTTCTTAAAGTAAAGGTATTTTTTATAAGAAACACTTAGTCAAAAACATATGACCAAAACCAGCGAAGAACATTTGAAACTTTAAGCCAACGCATGCACAACGTTCGGTCTCATAATGAAAATGCACATCGGAAGAAAAGACCAGCCATACCGTCAGATCAAAGGGGACCAGCATGAGAAGAATTAGCGTCAGGGCGGAAGAGGCAACAGACGGCGGCGGCAAATCGACAGTTCATCGCATTTAGAAACGCTAGGTTGCGCTTTGCGACCGTTGGCACTGCACCGTAGGCCATGCATGTATGAGGGGGAGCGTGGTGGAGGAGCAACATCACCCCTCTTGTACTCACGTTTATGCGTCTATGGTGGTGCGCGCGTTACGCACCGTTGACGCCTCAGGTCGTTTGCACGCCTAGAACATCGCACCGTACCGATCGCAATTTCAAGCATTCCGTGTGTTGAAAAACCATTACTCGTCAGCCGGGGATGGTCGGTTGGTGGCCCAGCTAGAGATCTTCTTCCGGTGAAGTTTTGTGCGTATGTGCGTGTATTTTTTTTCTGTATCGTTTGTTCTATCGTTCAGCACAATTCGGAATTGTGCGCCTGCTGGGAGTAATAGTCTTCGGGGGGTTATTATTTCGCGTTTTCTTCCATGTTTTCTTTATGCCTTTTTTTTTTGGGGAGTTTCATTTGAAAGCGAGAAACCAATCTGCCCAGTGTTCCCAATTGTTTCCCAATGGTCGTCGAAAAACGGTTTGGGAAGGTGTTGGTTGGTTCTCTTCGTCACTCGTGTTAACACCATGATGAATAGTTTATCGCTACGGTTTGATGCATTTGAATGTGATTGTGAATCTACTTTTTTTTTTCATCCTCAGTTTTTAAAGGCCTAAATGAGTTTAATTTAACGTAAAACCAAGTATGCTTTTTATTTCATAAATTGCTATGTTTTAAACTAGTGGAAAGGGTTATATTTTTGTATTAGGAATTTAATCACACGGACACTGACCCATTCGGCCCTTATCTTTCGGTGACGTGCACAATCAAACAAACGATTATAATAACACCGGCCTCGTTAGTCATGATCGCAAAATAAAGCACCATTTGGGGGCAAATTTATTCCATAACTTGCACATTCACCTCACTCATTTTATCTTTAAGAGAACGATTCATCATTCACCTGATCTTGATTGTGGGAGATTCGTCATGGGTATTTTTATGCACACCGACACTATCAAGGTAGACTGATTCCGTATGCAGTCGAAACGACGAACTATTTATCTATTGGTGGCTAGTGTGATGAATCATTCTAGAGTAGAAACGAACAGTAAAGACTGATTCAAAATTTAACCATTTCAATCCAATTTAGCTCTACCCGGTCTTCTTTTATAGTTTCTAATAAAATGTGTATGGCTCCATGTTTTATAGCTCTTCCTGGGACACACAAATAATTCATGCTTGCACCTTGCTTGCACTGAGCACCTACTTTTATGACATTTCGAGCATGCACCGAATAATGTTCCGGTGACAGCTGCCGACCGACGTTGGAACACTCTCGTTGGAAAGCAAAAGCTCGTACCGTATGCGCCAGACATGAAGGTGTACAAATATATGGGGTTTGGTTGTTTCACGACTTTTAACCCTCCTCTCGGCGAATGAATATCGTGTCCAGGTTTTTGTTCGCAACGTACACTCGCGGAAGTTGAAAATAACGTTAAAAAAGACACCACCAACAGACAGAGAAATGCACTTCTAGGTTTCGAAAGAAGCACAACAACCAAAACCACAATGGACAAACATGTTCCAAATCAAACATCGCCCTTTAAAAGGTAGTGTGCTTCCCATTTTGCCCAATCGGAAATAAGGGATCTTGTCGAGCCGGGGTTTTGCGATATTGCTCCGATCGTAACGTGAGGTTTTTGAGGGTCGCCACCATTTCCGGGGTGTCCCGAGTTCGAATGATGGTGGTGGTGCAGTCGCACAAAAAAAGGGCTCAAATTGGGGGAAGGCAAAATAGTTTGCGGGTGCGCGTGTAGCAAGCATACGAGTAGGGCGGCAGTACCGGCTCACCAAACCGTGTTGTGACCTCAAACTGGGTCAACATGAACATTTTTGTTCGATCGGCTGTCGCGCTTTAAATGCGGGCGTACGGAAGCGTCTCGTGTCCGCTTGAATTCTATTGCTTTTGCACAGACACACACACACAGACACACGGCAAATGTCGACGGATGTCACTGGCGATGCAATTCTTCCTACGCGCTGCCTCACAACAGCAGCATCACCACCATTCACCAGATTCGATGCCAGTAGGCGTCTTGCGATCTATTGATTTGTGGATGATTCATGTGCTGCTGTCGCGCTCGGTGTGGCTTATTGGAGGTGGTTCGGCGAGCGATTTTCATTCAGTTTCAGCATCAGTGGTGATAAACTCGTACAACTGAGAGGTTGAAAGATACGTAGCTGAATAGGATTGACTGATGTAAACTTCGATATTCTTCAAGAAAATTGGAGCTTCCAATTTGGTACTTCCAAGAAAAGATCCATGGTTGATGATCTAAATTTGTAAAGTTAGTAGAATCTAAATAAGAAGCAGGAAAAGAAAGATTCTACGAAACACAACATCATGAAGCGTAATGTGCCGATCACTGATCTCTACACCTACATCAAGCACGATCTTTTATGATCAGCATTGAATGAGACTATAGTAATAGTTTAGGGAAGTGGACCGTACCTAACATGTAATCGGTGTCCCCCATCCGCGATGTATTCTAGCATATCATGCGTCACCTAAATTCTTCTCACCCTCGAACACATTTCTGTGTGTGCGTGTGTCTGTTTCACGCATTCCCACCCAACAGCTCCGTACATTCATCGCAAGTCATAGAAAACCCTACAACACTACATTAGGGAAACCGTACTGCTGCTGCTGCTGCCCTTCGATTCTGGTACACCAGGTCCACACAGGGGTTACGTTTTGTCGTGCGTCGTAATACCCGAACCTCGCCTTGCTGTGTTGTGTGCCGTTGTTGGAGCGACAACTCTCTGATTTGATTACCTACCAAATTAGCATATTAATGCGCCCCATGCGTATGTGTGTAGAGTTTGGGGTGATGGGAAGCGGAGAATGAAGACGAAATAAACTGACCGAATGCAACGCATTTGGAACCGGTTCCGGTCACCCAACAAAAACTCGGACGACGCGTCTGTGTTATAACGCGCTACATCCAGAGTAACCTGTGGGAGTAGTGGAGTTGACATAAGGGCAATGAGAGATAGAGATAAGGAGGAGGAGTGAACCCCTCAGGAATGGAGGTGAGCTTGGTGCCACGAATTCAACACACTCGATTTGTCAGTCAGGGTCAGTTGCGAGTTTGGAGAACGCAAGTTACCGTTTCCGTATATAGCCGGAATGCCTCCGGCTGGTCTATATTACAGCATAAAAACCGTTTACTCTTGATGATGGGAGATGATGGGTTGCTGTAGCTGTAATATGCGCGCACATGCTCGAAAGCGTTGTCCCCGGGCTGTGCTGAGGGTGAAGGTTAATATACTGTTCATGGACTCGACTGCTCATGGTTATCGGTAGCGGTGTTATGCGGGTTTTAGTAATCTCTTGCGCTGCACTGTATAGGAGCCCGGAGTTCAATCAAGATACCGAACAGAGAAGGAAAATAGAGGTTGTACTCAAATTCGTTCACACAATAAACTCTAGTCATGAAAGAGCAGCAGTAGTTGTAGTTGGAGGAGATAGAGAGATAAGGTCCATGGTTGATGATCTAAATTTGCAAAGTTAGTAGAATCTAAATAAGAAGCAGGAAAAGAAAGATTCTTCGAAACACAACATTATGAAGCGTAATGTGTCGATCACTGATCCCTACACCTACATCAAGCACGATCTTTTATGATCAGCATTGAATGAGACTATAGTAATAGTTTAGGGAAGTGGACCGTACCTAACATGTAATCGGTGTCCCCCATCCGCGATGTATTCTAGCATATCATGCGTCACCTAAATTCTTCTCACCCTCGAACACATTTCTGTGTGTGCGTGTGTCTGTTTCACGCATTCCCACCCAACAGCTCCGTACATTCATCGCAAGTCATAGAAAACCCTACAACACTACATTAGGGAAACCGTACTGCTGCTGCTGCTGCCCTTCGATTCTGGTACACCAGGTCCACACAGGGGTTACGTTTTGTCGTGCGTCGTAATACCCGAACCTCGCCTTGCTGTGTTGTGTGCCGTTGTTGGAGCGACAACTCTCTGATTTGATTACCTACCAAATTAGCATATTAATGCGCCCCATGCGTATGTGTGTAGAGTTTGGGGTGATGGGAAGCGGAGAATGAAGACGAAATAAACTGACCGAATGCAACGCATTTGGAACCGGTTCCGGTCACCCAACAAAAACTCGGACGACGCGTCTGTGTTATAACGCGCTACATCCAGAGTAACCTGTGGGAGTAGTGGAGTTGACATAAGGGCAATGAGAGATAGAGATAAGGAGGAGGAGTGAACCCCTCAGGAATGGAGGTGAGCTTGGTGCCACGAATTCAACACACTCGATTTGTCAGTCAGGGTCAGTTGCGAGTTTGGAGAACGCAAGTTACCGTTTCCGTATATAGCCGGAATGCCTCCGGCTGGTCTATATTACAGCATAAAAACCGTTTACTCTTGATGATGGGAGATGATGGGTTGCTGTAGCTGTAATATGCGCGCACATGCTCGAAAGCGTTGTCCCCGGGCTGTGCTGAGGGTGAAGGTTAATATACTGTTCATGGACTCGACTGCTCATGGTTATCGGTAGCGGTGTTATGCGGGTTTTAGTAATCTCTTGCGCTGCACTGTATAGGAGCCCGGAGTTCAATCAAGATACCGAACAGAGAAGGAAAATAGAGGTTGTACTCAAATTCGTTCACACAATAAACTCTAGTCATGAAAGAGCAGCAGTAGTTGTAGTTGGAGGAGATAGAGATCTTCAATTCAATGCTCGATTGTGATCATAAAGGAAGGCTGTGCTTCTGCGAGGCCTCTATTGAAAAGGCGGCAGGTTTTCCTTAAAAGGGCCTCTGTATCCCTCGATGTTTTTGGGCATCGTCGGAATTTTTAGTACAAAAGTAAATAATTCCCTTTTTCCCTCCTATGCCAAAATGCCAATGATCCGTTACCGAAAAAGAGAGAGAGCGCCGGCAAGCTCGCGGCCAACTAATTATTAGGTCAAGCATATAAACTCATCTTCGAACAGTGGTTCGATTTATACACGTTCGGTATGAAACCGTTCGATTCGGGTCAAAAAGAGCAATTTCTTAGATTTCCCTGTCTCACAAAGCGGCTGCCTCATTTTCACTTCGTCCGGTTCATAACCTCCGATCGAATATTTATGGGCAATGATTGATTTTTCTCCTTGTTATTTAGGCCCCATCGGTAGGGTTCGCAATCCAAGTGGAGGCACTATTTATTATCGCATCTCATCTTCACGGTATCGTATCTCTGGGATGCTTTTTTTGGGGGCTGAATACCTTACCTATTGTTTGTTGGGGGGATTTTTTTAAACACATCTCACTTGTACGCTCGTTGAGCAGCTCGTTACCAGCCATTAAACACTTCGACGCCCTAGTTCAAGGTTCTCCGTGTGGTGTGATATGGCCCACAAAGAAGGGTTTTTTTTTTGTTTGGTTTAAGCTCATCTCAAGCATATGCCTAGGCTCATTTTCACCTCGCGCTCGATACGGCATGAACCAATTTTGATCACTTTTTCCATCCGTCTGGAACAAAAGAGACGCGTGCGTTGTTTCCTTACCCTTACCGGTGTGTAGTGCCAAGTAGTGCCTCACTAAATCGTCCAATTTGTTCGGCATCGGTTGATGCGCATTTCTTTCACGTTTTGCTTCCAATTGGGCGCATCAAGCCACCGGCTACCATGTTGCTTTGTGTGTGCACACGAAAGCCAAAAACAAACGCCTAAAAAGGTTTGGCTTTTCATTTCCACGCCCTCAAGTAGTTTTCGTTGTTATATACGCGTTTGTTTTATACGTTTCGTGCGGTAGTCTTATGGAAAAGCGAAGAAAATTACAATTAAGAGTTAATGCAAAAAATAGGCCATAAAGCTTCCTTAAACCAGTGGTCTTGTACATTTTTTCGGAGGGAAATTCATGCACAGGGAAGCAACAACTCGAATAAAGTGGGTCATTTAAAGGGCACTGTACTAATCACATGTTGCACGGCGTTCTGTTTTCAGTTACGAGGCGCGTTAACCTGCCATTTCTCGGGTTTTGATTTATTGTTCATTTCTTCCAACGTATTTATCGTAATATATCTGCGTGCCTGCGAAACAGGCAACAGGTTTTCTTTTATCGGTGTCGTAGTTCACGATGGTTTCCTCAGTATTATGTAAAAGGTATGAAGGTCCTATTCATGAAACGATTCGCACAAAATTATACCTCATTAGACAGTCATTATTACGAGGTTCCATCCTTTTCTGTTGGGACCGCCGCTCCGAACCATATCATTATGTCGTCTTTTATTCTATGAACACTCTTCTCTGGCGCCCTTACCGCCTACACGAGGGTAGAACTGATTGTTGGGAAGTTTTGGGGATTGAAAGAGTAGGCTGATGTCAAAATAACTGTTAAATTGAACCCTTGGTTCTACGTTTGTCGAGATGTCGATTTGATGGGAAACAATCGCTGTTCTATGTAATTAACTGAAAGTTTTTGTTCTGAATCAAGATGTGTGTTTTCGAACTCGAATTAAGTGGTGTTTTTATAACATAAGATTAAGTCCACCTACTTGCTGGAGGTCAATGTTTTAGCCATGCAATTCGGAAAAAATTCTTAGAATTTCTTTAAATTAGGCATAATTATTGCTTTACAGCTTTTGTTATGTTTAATTTTCTCTTTTATCGAGGTTAATTGCACATTCTAATGGTATATCCTAAAACATACCGTTATTTTTGCGAATTTTTGAATTAATAAAAATGGCAAATCATTTCTCCTAAATGGATATGCCGTTTGTTGACTTCCGGGGACTAAAAGGAGCGATATTGAAAATCCTCCATAGTTCTCCCCAACAATCACCGATGTCATAACGTTTGGGGTCGTTAGCAGTAATTTAGCGTTCATCGGAAACCATCCGTCATCACGTTCACGGATACTTGCGATGCGTGTGAAGCTGACAGCAAAAGAAAAAAAGACACTCACAAAACCGAATAGGGAATCCGACAACACGGTTTTTGTTTGCAAAAGAAATGCACCTTCGTTGCAGTAGTCATCGTCGTCGAAGTCTGTGAAGATGGCTGGGTGCAATATACCTGTCCCAAAGTATTATTAATCGTTCCTACATTAAGCAACAAAAGGGAAGTGCGAGACACCTCTGGGCGTATAAAGATGGCGCTGGTCGGGATTGGGACGATTGCGATTGCGTTAGTTTGCCTTTAGCCTGCAAATCCGATTATGGCATTACTAACTGTTTTCTTTTCTCTTTCCATTTTTTTTCCAGGTAAGTGTTTCGCGAAGCCATACCAGAACCACCCAGCAGGAGGGAGTCAGGAAAGCTCACAACTATGGCGATGGTCGGGAATGGGACATGAATTCAGAATTAGGATCCAGTGTGTGTTTCGTTCCGATTGCGCGTGGTCTCCGTAAGCTCATTGTTTGTCGATTGTGTGTCGATGCCAAATTTACGACGCGTGCTTTCATCGGATATGGAGGAAGAAGGATGGGTGATAGTGTGGGGCTGAGAGTCAGTGCGTGCAATTGTGCGAGAGTACACGATACTTTATGCAAATCGCTTCATTCGATTACCTCATTAGTCACAACGATGATGTCGTACGGTCTGAGGGCTCTGTTCAAAGATGCCTTGGGGGGACTTTTTTTAGGTCGATGTAGTCGTTACGGGTTTTATGGTTGAAATTTGTTAGCATTTCATTTCAGTACTACAGTTAAGAGTAAGTTCAGCCAGGTCCTACTCTTAGGGATTATATTTCAACATTTTCTGAAAATTTAAATAGTTTTATAAAAACAAACATCTTTTCCTTATTTACTTGTATCTGAGCATCAAATTTATTGAATAACGCCCTAATGCCTAGAGCTGTCAGAGCGCGAAACAACAAAAACGAATGATGAACGTTACAATTGATTCCCTCCTGCATAACAAACGTTCGATTAAACGCTAATTTCCTTACAGGGTTTGTCGGGATTAAAATTAAATGTCTATAAGTCAAAAACAATGCAGACATTACTTTGGTTAATAATTGATATTACTTGAGTTGTACAATTGTTTGACGAATCGGATGTTTGTTCGATAAAAACTGCGACAATTGTTTAACTAAGCTGGACAGCATTTGCTAGAATTATGTGAAAAGTATGTGCCATGCGTAGCCAGGTGTGTATTAAACGTTGATTATTTCGTCTAGTATTCCCTGTATTTGTGCTCTTTATCACCATCCCCACAAATCGGGGTCCAACCAGCCATCCCAACAAATAAAATTGAGCCGTAACGTAGAGTGGTATGTACCGTAAATTAGAATGAGCTTTTCCTCACCACCTGATCCGGTGTTTCAATTAGTAGCCGCTCTATTGCAAAACACACATCATCGCAGCACCCGGTTTTACGCAAACCGTTGCCATAGTTCTGGTTGTTCCATTTTCTTCCCATTTACTTTCTGCGTGTGTTGAAAATAATTCTCGCACATCCAAAATTTCATCCCGCCATCTTTTTTTCTGGCTATCCTATCCGGTTCTTTTTGTTTTTCGGAAGTTTCATCGCGGCATAATCGCGCGAATAATCACACTAAAAGCATTATAATTGAAAGCGTAACCGAAACCTCCGACGAGAAGAAGTAAATTTGTTTTGCCTCCATTTTTGCACAATGTTTTTCTCGCGCTCGAGAGTTCGATTTGTTTGCAGGTGTTTTACCTGGGTTCCGGATGGAGCGACACACACAGAAGCGTTGGGAAGTGAAATATTATTTTGCCTACTTCCTGCTTGTACGCGCTTCCGTTAATTCGTGGCCGGTATTGGACTCGAACAGTGCGAAGAAGGTCCCTGCACATTTAACCGGTTTCGATTGGCTGTTTGATGAGATATATCCGCCCCGGCAGAGCGAAGCAAGATTAGATTCGCCTGTCGACACCCTCTCGGTGGTGGAGTTGGGTTGGGGCGAGAAATTGCAAAACGCTTAAACGCTTTTCCTGTTTGCTGAGCCTACCTTACGCGCGGAAAAAGGTAGAAGTCGGAAGTTTCAAGCTCTGGAAAGCATGATGGAAGATAGAACTTGTTTCGGAGCCGATACGGTTATTGGGAAGAATGGTTTCAAAATGGTTTTAAAATTAAACGGGATTAGATATGGTGCGCTAGTTCTAGATACACGGGTTCAATTAGAGCTCTTGTGCTGTTATGCGTAGCTTTTGCCTATCTTTTGTTCAATTTGCACTTCATTTTCAAATGCTGCATTAATTGATTTATTTGTGGGTGGTTATTTTTTTAATTTATCTAACACATATCTTGGTTTTTTTCGGAAACAAACCAAAGTAATATTTTTCCCTTGAAAAAAAAGTAATAAATTATGCTCTATGTTCGCTTCTGAATATTGAATGCGAAATAACACGCTACATTATACGTCGGGAAGCCTACCCCTCAATGCGGTTTCTTTTTAACACGATGATGTAAATAAAATTAAAACGAACAGATAGGTGCGCTGGTCCCGCGGCCTGCCGTAATACGCCTTCAAGGGGCAAACAAGGCAAAACGTAATCAGCTGCTGCCCACTGGAGGGTTGTTAAGGTTGTTAATACGTTCAGCGTGTGTGTACTTGCCATGTTTAGCATAACTTTCTCGCGTGTTGTACAAAAAGGTTGATTAACAGCTTCGCCCGCTTCCATCGCGCAGCCCTCTCCATGTAATCCCCATGCATATATGCGGAGATATGCGTAGTCTTGTGTTTTTGTATCGTGTAGCATTTAACTACTGGTGCTGCAAACTTTTTCTGGCTCTCGGAGGGTCTCTTTAAACGATCGGATCGAATTGTACAAAAACTACGTTGCCGAAGAACAATCTCATCGGACAGACGGAAGGCTTCCTTCCTTGAGGCCAAGCCAAGCTGACGGGTCCGTGATGGGTTAACTAATTGGGTTTTTCTTTCACTCTCTTGAAGGGAAACCCCCATACCCTGACTGTTACTTCTCAATGGCCAAGAAATGAGTTAAATTTTCCCCCTTTTAAGAGTTTGAAAAATAGCCTTTAAATCAATCGCCTTGAACGAAAAGCGCATAACCTTTTCCTGCGAGACCTAATCAAATCATAGGCAACGCGTTGAGTCTGGTGCGCTTTCCCATAGTTTAGTGCATTGCCCGTGCAATAAATATTGGACCTGCAGTCGAGAAGCGGAGTTTCTCCGTTAGTGTGCAACTTATTTTTCAAAGTAAAGTGCGATTTAGAAGGCTTTAAGTCACCGCTCTCCGTAGCTGACTATGATTTTTCGCTTCCAGTCTCCTTTTTTCCCACCACAGCTTCATCAAGTGGAACAAACAGGGAATTGAATGCGTCAAAGTCACACACTAACCACACGAACATAGCGAAGGGTAATAAATGTCATCGAAAGTAATGCGCTGCGTAATGAACGAGCCTACGAGCGCACTTTGCTGTTGCTCTAACCGTGGCCTTTTTAGTGATCGTGGGGCGTGTGCTTTGAAAAATTGACTCCTTTTGGGGAGTGCATTCGCTTTGCTTCGCATGAATGACCGGGTAGGATCGTAGATCGGTAGTGTAATTGGCCGTAAAACAAACATCGTTTTGTCATGTTGAATCCCGATTTCCGTTTGGCTTTGTCGGGGCTTTAATATTTAATTTTAGAATATATTTGGAAGAGTTGAAATGGTTTTACAACTAAACCAACCGGAGATGGGTTTATGACTGGAACCGAGTTCATATAATTGTTTATGATTGAAAATTCTGGAAAGGTGTGCATTTGGAATCGTAACCGGTGGGAGTTATTTTATTGGTAGGCAGTCGGTCGGTTCAAGAAACTGGATGTAGTTATGTTTTACCTTTCTGTTATCGTAGAAATCCTTCAAAACACCTAAGACAACCTGCGCTGACAGGTTGGTAAGTGCAGATAAAATAAACCCCCATTGAATGGATGTTCCTAGAGTCGTCTCTATTGCTGCTCTATCGCAGTACTATGTCATGTTGGCGTGCTTGGTTTAGCTAACATTCTCAAGACGGAGAGACCCGTTTATATTCCGATGTTCCGTTAATTCAACCACTTCACAAGAGGGAAGAAATCTGGACATGTACGATTGCGAAAGTGGACAACTCATTTCGACTCCCTGGGAATGCAACATCCCAGCAGCATCAGCCGAAGAACGGAGAGTTCTTCCCGCGACTATGCAAATGCAAAACTCACTTATCTTATTCTGCCACGGCTAACGGATTACTCTGCTGGAGAATATCCGACACCCATTCGCATACTTGAAGGCAGTTTCCAAATGCATCCCGGGTGGTGCTACCTAACTACCGCCCAGAATTCGAGCATCTCGTCGTCGTTTGTTGTGGCCTCCCTGCACACGATCCGTTCCGTACGATTTTGTAGAGGAAGTTATGATGTTTGATCTGCTTCAAAGATCCTCTAAAGACCCGCTTCAAGCACTCTATGACGCTGTTGAGGTAGCTGCCGAGGGAGACACACACACCAAAAAGGGAAGTGGCACACCATTTATCCTGGTCTACCCCAACCAAACCGATCCATCAATCCATCATCTTCATCGCTGTACGCTGACGTTCATTCATGAGCTGAACGCGGCGGTACATCGCCGGTGGCAAAAAGCAAAACGGGACTTGACGTACAACTCTGAAGTAGAATTCGCGGGGACCACATCACCCCCCGGACTTGCAGGAAGGAATGGAGCAAACGGATGATATGCACAGTATGCATCTTTTGTGTGCTGGGTAATCCAAACGTTGAAGAAAAATGAAGAAGGAGGAGGCCTTGTTTTGTGATGGGCGATATCTCTTCAACCCACGGTGCCGGATAGCCGAACATTACAAAAAGGGCGTCGAGTTGTGTCGTTTCATCGTGTACCCTGCCGGCAGGAGAATGCAATTCAGCAGCTCCGAGTGCGTTGGTTTGAAGGAGTTTTTTCTGCCTTTATCGCTTTGTTGACATAGGCTTTTCTTAGGTACGCATTGAGAGAGGAACACTTTTGCAGAAGTCACGCTGGGCTGGAGGTATCGTCCGAAGTTCGTTTTGCAGCAAGATCACTTTATTTCAATGCAAAGGCTGCTTTCAGGCTGCTACCCGTGGGTTACATATGCTTTGCTCAGGAAATTTGCTCATCGTAAATACGTCTCCTGGAAATGCTTATCAGAATTTACGTCAAATTCCAGTGTCCAGATTAGATTGAGTCACCCACTTAAAATCAGAAGCACGACCTGTTGCAGTAAGCTTGGTCAGGAATTAATAATTTGATGACTTCAAGCACGACTTCTAATGACTATTCCGAGTTATAGCTCAGCCGTAAAATGACATAGCTGAAGCAATAGTCCTAGCGCATGATACGTATCGATGTATAAAATTATCTAGGGCAATAATACATCAGACCGTGTCCAACCGCTGCGTAGTCGGTGGTTTTCATGGATCGATGCATTTTCCCACCTGCGCACACCTGTGCAAGACTCGTGTCTCATGCCCACTTTCATCCCCCGTCGATATTAGCCGCAAAGTATCGATGAAATTGACACCACGCGTCAGACACGCCACGCAAAACGTTAGTAGCAGTTTGCTGCCAACCACTACTTCAGCATCCACTTTCCAACCTGGTTGCGGTTTTCGTGCTGTAATTTTTTGCTTTTCCCATGAAAACGCCTAGACGGTGGAAGATTTCATCAATCAAAAGCGCGTACCGGAGTCGTTACTGACTGATTCCTCGCGTCCTATTAGTCAAAGGAAACCCGAGAGTGTGGCCATCGTAAACTGTCCATGGGGTACCATGGCACTAAGAATTATTTTCGCAATGGGTGGTTAGCGTCATTGATGGAAAATTGTTTAACGAAAAAAAAAGCAAATAAGATGAAGTATATCGGATTTTACGTGACGCCCTCATTGCACCTGCTTTTTTGCTTCGTTTCGAAACGATGGCCCTAATCTAAGGCGGCAAAGTACAGCTGGGGTATAAACACATACATGCTTTAACCGCGTCGTGGTCACGTTGATGTTGATTGTTATTGAAAGCACTCTCGTGTTTCATCACAAAAACGTCCCAAGCTTCTTGTGGATGAAGGGAGCAAAAAATAGTTCAGGGACGTCATTTGTCGATCGTGAGTTTATGTATGCTGGAGAGTAATGACGGAATGACCTTTAGGAAGGTCCGATGTGGTCCGAAATCATAATAATGCATCTGGACATCGCTTTTGAGGCAGCTCTAAGAGCTGATGCAGCTGAAGAATGGAAATTCTACACTAACCTTAGACGGGTTTGGATCGTTTTTCCAAGATCATACAGTGTTTGTTAAATAATAACGGACGATATCTCTTGGAGGTCTCCAATATTATTGAAATTGTTCTTGGATGAACAATTCCAAGAAGTGTAGGAACTTGTTATAGCATTATAGCATTGCTCTGCATAAACATTTTATATTTATATCAGATGCTACCATCAACTTCATAACATAGCTCAGCTGTTACGGGTCTTTAATCACGTGCAGTTCTATACGGCGTCATTTTGTCTGAGCCTTCTTCACATTGCTGGTAAACGGCTCTAAGCCCGTATTGGATTTATTGCGCAAAATGTAGAACGCAAGTGCACCACACCATAAGCTTGTGGTTTATTGATGCCACGAGACGCAACTGTGTGTTACAATCTTTTGAACCCGTAATGGCGACGACATCATGTCTAGGGTGGTTTGTGGATGCGAAACCGCAACAAACGGCAAACACTTCACGCGTACCGGCTCGCAGAACCGAAAGAGCGATGCTCGTACACTTTCAATGTGCATGTACCGATGCTGAATATGTGACTCTTCCTCGCCTTGGTGGGATACACTGGCCCGACTTTTATGGTGTTCTTGTGCTTCGCTACGAGTGGGCATCGATGTCATGAACTTCGATGTTCTTGCTAAGTAGTAGCGGGGATCAAAGTTACGGAACACTATACGATCGCGAAAACACATGTGGAGGAGTTCGATCGATGTGACAACTATTGCTGTGGTCGTCCATATATGTTCTCGATGTAATGGATATGGAGGAACCCATAGTGTGTGTGTGTAGCAGTGTGTAGACATCGAGAATGATACTTTGTTTTGAATTGAACCCGTGCATATACATACAGTACACACCTTAGGTGGGGGATCATCTCGAACCTGATAGATGTACAACATGTGAAAGAGCTATTTCGGATGTACCTGGGGTTGAGCGGGTTTTCTCACGTTCTATCGAGCTGCGATTACCGCATTATAAATAGTATTGCCAGCACATTTCATCACGAGTTTATTTTTGCACCTCATTTTGTAACACAGACGAGACGTGCTCAGGAGCTCCTTCTCTACCATGTTTAGACGATTTAAAAAAAAAAAGGTACCTCCTATAGATAGGTAATAGAGCTTTGAAACTGTCAAAAGGAAGTCGAGTGCTGTTTTTATGCTGTCATTGCGAATAAACAGAAAATGACATACTTGTCCTACCGTATGCTGATGAGTTTTATTGTCGCTCTATCATCATCCGACTGGTCTGGGTAGTTTTTGCAGCGTTCAGCTTCTTCTTAGGATATCTTACGAGACCCACATATAAGCACCAAAACAAAAAATCTCATATATAAAAATACTGAAATTGGAAACCATCTGTTGCTTCGCCCTTGTTGTGCCACCTCGGTGGCAAATGTTGTACGACGACGCAACATATTTATGCTCCCCGGTACTTTTGAATTGTTCGGTTCCGCTTCGTTGTGATCTCCGCGTCAGCATGAGACAGCTCAGTAACAAAAAAAAAGTTCAACACAAGATCCTTCTCCTCTAGAAAGGGGCTACCAGAAGCGACGTGACGATGATGGTGAGAGAATTTAATAAAATGTGCAAAGCAACAGTAACCTCTTAAAGGAACCGCACGATGTGACCGTACCAAAGACGGCATTTCATGTGGAGTTATTATGCTGGGATGGAAACGAAGGTCCCTAAAGGCGGCCTTTTCCCATACTCTTACCACTTGACAGTTTGGTACAGTTTTTTTTTGTATCCTCACTTTCGATTGGACTGTTTTCTGTAATTCTTCTTTCCATTTGTGACGTGTTGCTGCAGCGTTATAAGCAACCTTCCCCACCACAGGCAAGCATCTGTTTGGATCACGCTGACCACGTTGATGGCGGTGTATGAAAATAAAGTCTCAAAATGAAAACACACGTTTTCCCCAAAGACACGTTCACGGTATTTTGAGCCTTTTCTTTCTTCTCCACATGTTGTCGCTCTTTCTTCTACTGGCAACGGTGCACGATGTGCAGATTAGTGTGACGGTAACGGACAGTTTTGTCAACTGGAAAATGTGGCGCAATTGTGGGAGGGTGGCACCATTTAACGTACTTATCAACCCTTTGCCATCGTGCACATGTGTGCAATGGTCTTTAGTTTCGTGGCGCGCGATGTGATGGATGGAAAATTGATTCTAATTAAGATAGTGCGCTGCACTCTCACACACAACAATGCATCCAGTAGCACGAGAAGATGGGTGTGGTTCTGTTCTAAATTGCTATGGGTACCACCGGGGTGTGCAGGCGGTGGCGGTAGTGATAATAAATAAACTTCATCGGTGTGGTTTTGCAACGTGAAACCTAAATGTGACAGCATATTTAACCAAATGACAATTAATCTAGTGGTTTACATCTTGCGAACCACCATCACCGCGCCCGCAATGGATGTTGCAAATGTACGCGGCTCTACGTTGACACTGTTTTCGGTTGGTTGGGTTCGTCGTGGGGTTGCTTTGCTGGTGCTGCCCGATCTGATCAATATGCTCATCTTTAGGCGGAAACAATGAAGTTGTTTGGGGGATGTTGTTATTATCCATTTTTTTGATTGATTGAGTTTCGAGACTTCGGAAGGAAGCGATTTTTCACGGTAGTTCTCTTTAATCGTTTTATTTAAATATTGATGTTCTCCTGCATGTTTTTTTGCACGTTTTGCACAAGCAGTTACATTTTTTTGTGGATCTTAAAAGGTTTCGAGATATCAAACCGAGATACAACTAATAGGGTGTAATCTACATTCTACAAAATCGTTACTCACAGTATCTTCTTCTTCTTCCTTGGCACTACAACCTCGAGAGGTCTTGGCCTGCCAGCTATTGCTAGCTCTCTGTGACTAAGTTTTACCCGTAGCTGGATAGTCAGTCCTGCGTACGGGGAGGCGATCCGCCGGGATTCGAACCACGGTCCTGCCGAGTGAAGACCGGCGCCGCTATCGTATACACCACCGGGCCGCTCACAGTATAGTGAATCAAAAAAGCTGTAGAAAGTATATATTGTTGACCAGTGCTGCACTTTGGTTCCCTCAAAATTACTCCATGTAATGAACTACTCGCGCAGATAGAAAGTTGTTTTGGAAAACAGAAACATCTTCATTTTAGCTGGATTTATCACGCAATATCTCATTCATATCTATCTGCATGTAGCGAAATGTCAAGAATGACGAGTGTTATGGAAAATGAATTTTACATTTAAATAAAAATTGAAATGATTTTCTCTTTCGCACCTCTCTGCGAAGTAATTCCGTTCCAATGCAACACGCTCCGGCCACTTCCTTGTTTACGAGTAGCACGTTTTTAGAGCGGCCTCACGATCCTTCCATCTAGCCAGACATAGGATGCATAATACGAGTAATGCACCGTGTTGTTCGACACTTTCGCTCTTGGTTGTGCTGTGTGTTTCAGATCCATCCAATCGTGTACCACAAAGCCTATACCTCATTTGCAAACATACAATCCCCCCCATTAGTACATTCAGTTTCATCGGTGCGTTGTTTGCGGTCCATTGGTAATGTTTTTTTTTTTTGTTGCCACCGACGATTTGTCTGTGTTGCATGTAGCGATGAAACACATCTTTCAAGGCGCACATTTGCTTTTCTCCTTACTGATGCACTCGAAGATGGGTCTGTACGGGGTGAGGTTCAAAGTGAGTTCACTTTCATTAAATGGTCCACTTCGAACACACCCGGGGTACGTTCGGCCTGAGTGCACATTTACTGTTTTAATCGCGCTTATTCATGCTGCTCAGAAGTGTGCCACCGCCAGCTCGAACTCTGAAGGATTGATAAGCAGAGAGTTACACACAGACCACAAACGAGATCCTGAAACAAATTGCATAAGGAATTTAATTTAGAAAATTCAGCAATAAACGGCGAATCATAATAACCTTAATTCAAGCAATGGGCATTTTTGATCACTCTTTCTCTCGGTCTGTCTTCTCAAGTCTTAAGTATAATCTTGAGTGATTGATTTTGATGGAGATTTATTGGTGCGTTGCATAAGGTAATCGTTTCTTTCTGAAAACTTAATGCGCTGATGTTTTCCCGACAGCTGTACCTTGAGCGATTGACAAGCCGCCTATTTTTACCAGGTCGTGTTGCGCTCTGTGTGGTGCATCATCTTCATCGGTGGTTTCGGGTCGTAAAAATTATGCATCATGATTTGGCAACCGAACGCTCGTTCGCTGTCCAGTGACGTGACGTGTACCGTGTGCGTAAAAATAAAAGAAAGCTCAAGCTTAACTAACAGCCAAATTATTATACCCGCACAGAACGACGAGACGACCATCATCTTGCTTTCATAACTTCATAACGAAAAACGCTTTGCATATAGTGCTCGGCTTCTGCTAATTGGTGTGGGGGATGATTGAATAAGGCATTCTTCCGTTCAACTCCAAGGGGGGAAAAAAACTCGAGAGATCGTGTGCGTGTCCGATCATATTTTACGACCAGTTACGATCGGGATGGTAAGATTTTTTGTTGTTGTTTTGGAAGGGAAAAAGCGCCGTTCGGTGTAGAAACGTTTTACAATTTTCATGCCGCCCTGTCATATGCTAACGCGGTTTTAACCCGATTGTTGTTTAACAAGACGCTGCAAGCCTAAGGGGTATCCGGAGCGCCTGGGTGCCAGGCCGTTTTGTTTTCGCTGACAGAAACACTTTCGAGCGATTTATTGCGAACCATCAAAACGGTCGGCGCTGATGCGGCCTGATCCGTTAACAAACGATGACGACGAATCGTACCCCAAATTGGCTTTTTCGAGTGTGAGCGTTGCACGAGATTTTCGGAGGGAAAATCGCCATAAAAATACAATCCGGAACACACACGCCCCGATTCTCGGCGACGTCATTCATAATTTTGTGTTGCATCTTAAAGCCTGTCACGCAGTCGGGGAAAGATTTTCCCTTTCACGATCGCGCGACCATCATCGCACTGAGCTGTCATATCGGTTGGGACGCATCGAACGGGATATGCATTTTTATGCGCGCTGCGTATGCATGCACGCGTGTGAGCATGGAGCAGCAGGGTGTGCATCGTCGTTACAGAAAATATAACATCCACCCTTGCATTTGGGTCATTCCCGGATGATGCTGCTGGCAAGGGATTTCGTTTGACCGACTTTGGAGCAAAGTGGTACGCACACTCACGGGAAAAGGGGGTTGCTCGCTGAATCAAATGATACAGAGAAAGAAGACGATGCACATAGGAAGGATGTGCAATTTTAAATTAAAACCAGTCCAGTGACATGGATCAAGAGGGTTCAGTTTAGCACGTTGCGACAACTTCCGTTGCGATCTCATTTTTTTGTGTCTCCGCCTGCTCTACTGGCGAGTACGTTGCGAGACATCTTTTTTTCAATGATTCTCATAATTCAATTGTGTAACATATTCAGTTTTTGTTGTACTACGGTGCGGTTTACTCAACAACCGAGAAACATGTATAGTTTTAAAATTGCAAAACATAAAACTTGCTCACATTTCATTGACCTTCAAAAGCCGAGGTTGTAAAATATGGAACAAAAAAGTGTCTAGTTTCATTGAATTTGATAACGCTTACTCAATAGTCATGTCGAACATGGTACTGCGTTATCCAACGGTCACAAACCTGCTTCCAAAAGTGCATGTAACTCACATGAAACAATATGTTATAATTCTGATTTGTGTGGCATCAGATTTTAATTTATTTGCCGCGCGCAGCATCGTCATGTTGCGGTGGCGTTGCGCAACTGATTTATCGTAATCTTGTTTACACTGTCCCGAATTGGAGGTCGTTTGTTGGGTGCTCCCGAAACAAACCCAAGAAAAAAAAACGTCTAAATGTCATCAATCATCCACAAACCCCGAATCCCGGTGTGTCGTTAACTCACAAAAGATTACGGTCAAACTCAATCAACAGCTCAGATTAGCGGGAATCAGCCTGCTGCTGCCGATATTTGAGTTGAGCGATGTCGACACCAGTTGCGGCGGGGATTGTGCATGCAGTAGTAAAATGCAAATTTGTTCTTCCGTTTGTTTTTTTTTTGTCTTAAACCTATATCTAGCTATTTACATACCGCGTTTGTTGCATGGATGATCGAAAAGAGAAGAGAGACATGTCCAAACGAACGTCGGGTGTGCCTACGAGGTTTTCGGATTGATCGGATGCTAAAATCAATATTGATTATTTGCCTACAACGAAGGCTTTGGAAAGATGCCTCGTGACCATTCCAACCAAGAGTGACCTTCGTGACAGCTTGTTAGAAACGGTGGAAGCAATCACGCGATCATCGTTGCTGACATTGGAGACACAATTAACGTGATTTACTCTTTGAAGGAACCCAACGTCTTTGTGTAATTATTGATCGATGCGTGTGTAAGATCGAATACGAATGCATTTATGTCACCGAGTGCGATTGTCGGTCATGTTGAGGTTATTTTTCACCGGGAGTCTATTTTTATTACGCCGTTGGAAATTTGCATCTGACAGAACATGTGTTTGCAATATGTCTAGATCTAAAGTGGTGATATACATTGTGTAGCAAGTAAGACGGTATTGATGTTTCTACTCCTTGATGTTCTGTTTTACTCGGTCAAGATGGTTACATTCGTTTCACATTTGGTTCCGGTCCGGTAATGTCAGAAGTATTGGGACACACTCTGCCTCAGCGGCATGCACCAGACCCTGCCTGCAGCCACTAATTAAGAGGTTAGTGGAAGCGTTAATTTATTAGAGTGCTTCGTGTCCACCTCCCTAAAGTGGGAATGATTTGTTCGAATTCGTCTTGCACCGGGCATCGCCCAGAGTTGCCCTTAGATTTTTCTTCACCTCCAAAGAGGCGTAGGACTTGCGATGATAAATGTTGGAAATAGATGTTCTAATGAAGTTTTTGGGAATGTGGTAGTCGACGTTGTCATAACTGTTGAAGAAGTCCAAACGGATCAACAAAGTAGATTTAGTAGGTTTAAGTACGTAGATGCATTGCTGAATCTCATACAACTTTGTAGAATTGAGGGTTTTTGTATTGCCTGGACCATAACTTATTGGAAAGATTCTTGGAGAGAGATTATACTTTATACTTAAAGTAATAATGAGTCACGCGACCATCTGCTTTCAACTACTTATCAAACAATTTGTTATCACTTCTAGCTGTATGTAACTTTCTCGCGAGAGAGATGCTCTCTAGAAATGAAATGTTCTTTCGCATTAGTCTTCCACTGGACGCACTGCATCACATCAATCGGTCAGAAGTTGCGCATCAGCGACAAGACAAACCTTGTACCGCACTCAGTGTCAGCCTTTTGTAATACACCCGTTCCGTTTCGGGAGGGCAGATGAGAATTATTAGTTTGACCTACATTCCTCAGCATCACAGCACCATCAGTGGCTGGTTCTGTTCGTTCTACGTTCGCCGCTACTTTCCGCGGAGTGAGATCCATCGACTTTTGTTGAAGAGAGTGATGCGCGCTATGTTTATTACCCTTCGGACTCCTACCGATCACCAACGACTGTTGGCGATGAGCAACATGTTTGTGGTAGTGGTGATGGTTGATTGGGTGGTTGCAGTGCAATATGCCCTTTTGCCATTGCATCTTCTTGCACCCCCAACGGTCGACCTCGACCGTATCTTCGCAATGCGCAAAACGATCGACTCATGGCCCGCTAATGGATGGGAGCTCTCAAAAACGAAAATGTGTATGACGATGATGATGTGTCGATCGTGCGATTGGCTGCATTTATGCAAATGGTTTACTCGCGCCGTTGCTGTCTACTTTGCAGCTGACAATAGAATGATTTAGCTAGAAAATTTCCTAAATCGCACATTTTCTGCACGACAAAACGCTTTCGCTTTTACCAAAACAACACGAACATCCGTCGGAGCTTAATCCGAAAGAAAGTCTTCAATGTTTGATGCTAGCAAGCAAAGTTTCCGTTTCAGCAACCCATGCGCGCTTTTGATCGTGGTGAAAAGGTCGGCTAATGGGTGACCAATCTCGTCGATTCACGTGACTTGTGATGCTCATTTCTCGCCCGACGCGATGGTGCCATAACACGAGGTCAAAGGGCATTGCCATAACGAGAACTAGCGAATATCAACAACAACAACGTGAAAAAACAAATGTGTGTATGCATATGATGCATAAAAACACTCTACAAAAACAACGGATAAGAGAGAACCGAGAACGACCGACCGTCGTCGGTCTTTGTGCCCTTCTCTGAAGTGTGGCTTAATGCAGAAATACGTGTGCGAAAGGTTAATCGCGGGATGAAACATTCGGGGTGCGATCCCGTACCTTCCCACGCCGACCACTTAAGCGAAAGGCAAAAGGAAAAAGGTGTCAGGATCGTGCGAATTATGGCTGGAGATGCATCCTCGAGCACTCAATTGCCATTTCCGCGTTATGACTTCCGTGCTCGATGACATTTGAAGGTTTATGCGGCATGTTTGTGTTTGAAACTCTCTCATCCGATTGCTTGTTTCGTGTTGTTGTTGGGTTTGAATCCCTCGTGTATTATACATTCGCTTGCTTTATTTATGTACCTTGCGTAATTTTGTTTTGTTATTGGAGTGTTATGACTTTTATGTCCCCATTAAAGCAGTTATTTTTCTGTCTTGTTATTCTTGTTTTTGCTTGTGTTTTATTAAAGGGTTAATGTCACATAGCGCTAACTTGGATTATATGTGTGTTTGATTTATTGTATAAATGGTTGCAATTAGTTAAACTGTTTGATTTTTGTGTTTATTAGTCTTGTTCAGGTTTCACTTAATATTTACTTTTACTTTTATATTTCTCGTTTATTTCCCCTTATTTCTTATATTTTGTTTTCATATTGCAGTTTTTACTTTCCTTCTCTATATTTTTGTCATAGAAATCCATTCAATTGTTTCTATATTTTCAGTTTTTTTTTTAGTTTTTACCAATATTTTCTTCTGAAGTTTCCAATTTTTTGGTAATGACATGTTTGTAGAAAATACTTTTCAAACTGTCAACTGTGAAGAAACTGTCTGGATGTCTTAAGAAACTAGAGTATTCGTCATAACTTGATCATGCCTCCTTGTAGATGCTCTCTATCATTTTCTTCGCCGAACAGTTGCAGCTACCTCGTTTTGACTCACAACACACAATTCTTCTTATAAAAGAGGCACACCTTTACCTACTGATAAACGCAGGTTTTCTGCTCGGGATGGTTTGGCCAGCTGAGCGATCGATCTTTTCGAAACGATTCGAAACCCTTGAATGCCTGCCCAGCCCCATCTCTTCGTGCCTTTCCGCTCCGGTTCGACGAAAACAGTTCGACTTTTTATCGGACACTTTCATCGTCACGATTTTCACGTTCTTTGCCCGATGGATGTTTAGGTGGGCCCGACACATCGGTGTTGTGGTGCCGGTGCCAGCCACCGACGCTTGTTGTGTTCCTATTTTCGGTTGCAACTTCCCATCTCCGCTACCCTATCCACCCTTGGTTGCGTTTGAAAACCGATGGAAACACGTATTCGAAACACCACGGTGTGTCCTATTTATTTGCTTACCTTTTGCTTTATTTCCTTTCCAAACCTCTCGAGTATCCGTCTCGAGCAGAAGGAAGCACACCTCACCTTATTCTGCAACTAACTAACTACCGCACATCACGCCTGTATCAAGACGCTGTTATCTGGCAGGAAGGAAGGTGGGTGTATGTTTGATTTTCTCCTTTTTCTTCAGGTTGATGCTTCTGCATGTTTGTCTGCCGCTCTCGTATGCTCTTTACGTGGCTGTAGCATAATTGAAGGTGATTCACAAACGTGTTCAATTTGGACTCTGATTTGGACTTTCTTCTTCTCAATTATTCGAGTGCTCGATCAAGTGCTGAACACAACAGCACAGAATGCATCATTTAATGTTTCGTTTTGTTCGTTCAGGGTTTTACTTATGAAACTGTAAGGGGACTGTGTTTGTGTGTGTGTGTGTCTTTTTGCTTTTTCTTCTGAGTGGATTGAAGTTCGCATTCGTATGCCGTTTGCTGCAATCCGATTTCTTCTTTTTGCCACAGTTGCGCGGAGGTCAACTGGATTTCAATTCGCTTATTGCAGGCAGTCGGCCGTCTCCCGAGTTAAATGTTTTTAATTTCATGCTTCATTATAGGTAAGTGAATTTCTTCATTGAGCCAAAAATGGAGCAACCGGAAAACAGAGTCGTTTTTTTTTGCCGCAGTACGTGTCGAAGGGCGTTGCAGCGATTGAAAACTACAACCCACCGTAAAGTAGTTTTAATCGTATTTGATCGAGACGAATTTAAATGGCACCGAAGGTTAGCGTGTGACGATGACGCGGCCTGGTGCAGTAGTAGGAGGGCACGTCACTCTCACCTTCGCCCGAATCGAGAATCGAGAAAATTGAAGAAAATAAAAACGATCTCCGCAGCGAAAGGCTGCGAGACGCAAATCATAAAGAGATCCTCCAAGATCCGTGCATAATCAGTGGGGTCATTAAGAGAGGGCCAATTTCCAAATTTCTAGACGACCGTTGGAGTCAAGAGCGAAGCAAAAAAAAAAAAAGGTTTCGAAATTCACACAACCGTAACTAATAATTCTCGCAATGTGAGGAGGATGTTAAACGGTTCAAAATCGTTGGCAAGACAACCTGATCGTTGAGACGGTCGGTACTGTTTTGCCCTTTCAATTTTCGACTCCGCCGTCGACGGTGAAAATGCACCGTTCGAGATTCACTTTCACAATCGTTTATGCGTATTTTATGCGCGCGCGCGAGATATTGTTTTTCATTTATTTGGGTTTTTTTTATCTGGTTTCCTCGCTTTTTGTGGGAAGAGATAGACTGGAGAGGGCCCATTCCGGGTCTCTTTTTTGTGCATATGCACCTCCAACGGTGAAGAGATACGTTTGTCTTTCACGGCTGCTGCACAGATGAAGAGCCAATTGTTTCCATTTGGTGGGTGGTGGTGTGTAAGGCTTCGTTGCTGACCGTCAGAAGAGCGAAACCGTCACGGTTCGTGGAACTCGATGCGAGCAAGAAGGCTTTAAAAGGGCTGTCTCGCCACCGAAACGTATCGGCAACAATCGTATGCGAAAAAAAAAATCGGTCAGATTCTCGTCGTCGAAAAGACCCTGGGTACTACTCCGTTACGGATGGTCAAGAATTGTATCCGCAGCTCGCACGCACATAAGAAAGTAGTGGCCAGGCTGAGTGGGGATACCGTCGGGGTAAGACAAGATGAAATGAAAAGTGCTCCGTAGACTCGTACGTTTGTTTTTTTTTTAAGGGTAATAACTGCTGGAGTGTTGATCCTACTCTTAGTCACGTCACGCCACAGCATTTTTTTTTTGCACCGGTGCCAGACAGCATCGTCGGGATGTTGCGTAAAGGAAACGAATTTTCATCCTCCCACGAGATGGAAAGTGGGAGGAAGCTGTGCGTGTGTGATGCTGATCGCATTGTAAAATGTAGGTCCAAAGTAACCTTTTTTCGTGTATGCGAGATCCGCTCGAGGTGTAAAGTCTTCCAAGCGCAACTCCAAAATTGCTCAACTTACACGTGCCTGTCCTCCCAAAACCAATCAACGTACACGGAGTTTTGTTTTCATTTTGCACACTATTGGTACAAAGTCCAAAGCTAGTCAAAGTCCAGCACCGTCAGGGCGAGATTTAGATGATGTTGGATGGTATTTTTAGAGTGCCTTGCGCGGTCAGCTTAGAATTCGCACATGGTGCTACTGCTGCGGCTCGCGAAATGAAGCGATTATGAGCAAGAGTTTGGCCGTGCTACTGTGTGGAGTGGGTCGTATGTGTCATTTTAAATTTAATGATCCTTGAGTGGTGTAACCTCGGGACGAAGGGTTACCATGTGTTACTCGTTCGTTTCGATGTTTTATTATCGATATTAATGGCTTAAAGATAACTTTGACAGCTGTTTCAGTGTATCGCTAAAAGATTTATGACGACAATCTGATCAATTTTGTTTTCGCGTTGACTATTCTATGCCGAATACTCCTGTGTTTGAGCAACGGAAGAATCTGGTGCTGTTCAAAACATTCATAGTACGCCTCTCAGCCATGGACTCAATCCTTTACTAAGGAAAATCGCTTTACCAAGGTCGTAATGTGTAGTAGGATAATGAAAGAGTCCCTAAAATAAGGAACTCTGTGGGTTGTACAATGACTTCACTTAGCAACTTACAACTCGACAACCACAGTTGGGATAAACATGTAATGAAATCCAATCTATACCGTCTTTTTAGACTACCTCACCAAACTTCACAACTAGACTAAATTTTGCGGTGCTCCACTTAAGATGGGTCTACCGTACATCCCTTATCAATCTTTTGTAACCGTTTATTTTAACCACGTAGCTTCCGTTTGATCAGATTTAATTAATGACTTCTGCTCTACGTTAACTCATCCTACTTTCCGTGCTTTCTTTCGATTTATGCAAATATTGCACCAATAAAACCGCACGCTTAACCTACTCTACCTACGTCGCTTAACCAAATCAAAAGGAAGCACCCAAAAAAGCGGCCATTTGTGCAATTTAGCACATTTGAATTAAATTAACTTATAAATTTACATGTACAGCGCACCACATATCAGTTCCGCGCCACCCATATCGGGGAAGAAAGTACATCAGAAAGGAAAACATACACACACATCCTCATTGTAAATTCTTACCGGGTAAAAAGCAAACGCCTGCGAAAGTGTTCCAGCTCGATTGGAGTTGCTGCTGTAAGCACACGTGTTTAGCTGGTGGTGGTGGTGGTTTTTTGTTGCATTGTCGTTCGGCCTTCCCAGCTCGAATTTGTGTTCTCCGTTTTGTTCCAGATTTAATTTCGCTCGGGCCCTTACCAGAACGACACCGGCACACTGCTGCTCGCCCATTACATACTTTCGCTCGCGGTCGAACGGTGGTCGCCCGCGGAAATAGGTCGGCGTGTGGAGGCGTGCTTTTTGCTTCAAGAAAATGAAAAACAAAACAAAAAAAATCGCATACTCTGGAGGAAGAAAAATACCACTATATTGTGTCCGCGGTTGGGTGGGTGGTTGTCGTTTTTCCCGTACCGTAAGTTTTGCACGTCGCGCGCCATGTGTGTGTTTAGGTGTATTACTTTCTCCACTTATTTAACCACGCTGCGTGTTCCGACATACGTTGTTCCGCGCGCAAAAAAAAAAAAACAGTTGGCTGCTTTTGGTTGCGGTAAGTTACGTGCACTTACGGGACTTGACGAAAAATGAATCATAAACAACAGCAGACGCTTCCAGGTTGTTGGCAACGGAGCGGTGAACAGTTTTACGAGCCGACAAAATTAGACGATGAAAAATCCTGTTACTGTACTGCGGAATGGTTGGGAAGAAATTCTTGAAGAATGTTTTCTTTACATATTTTTATGGATGTCTCGAATTTTGCTTAAAAGCTTTTACTGTCGTGTGACTAATGTTTTGTTTATTCTTTCTATTTTCTGCTTACAGGTAAGCTTGCTGATAGAGCTGTATTTAAACCAAATTTACCACTATCAGAGGAACATTATTGTAAGTACTTGAGGACCATTTCTACAAAACATCAATCAGCTCTTGTTGGTTTTATGGATTTTTTGTTTTTGTTTATCAATCAAGCTTCATATACACCTAAGAGATCCGTTTATGTATGGGCTTTCTGGGTCCGTAACAAATTTAGGAAACATAATTCAAAAAAACGCAAAAACAAAACATTAGAACCACAACAAATTAAGTAGTGAGAATTGCTCAATTTACCAGAGCCCCATCCCGAAGGTGCGTAGAACGCCCGTTACTGCGTTTATCGTTTTGGACACACCTTATTTTATCGGATACACTTGTTTTTTTTCTGTTTAAATCTTGATCGTTTTCTCTTCTTCAAACACAAAACAACGTGTGGAAAATTAAACACAAAAACACATGCTATTTCCCTTTACTAAAATTGCTCCAAAACGAGATCTACTTTAACAGTAAATCGCTTTTCAAATACCTTAACCGCAAAACGATTTTTCTTTTTTTCCTGTTCTTTCTTTTCCCTAATGTTTGGTGAATTGTTGGTGATTGCGCCCACCCTTATCCTGCGGTGTGCGGTAACAGCAACATCATAAAAGAAGATTCGGTTCTTCAGTTGTTTCTTTTGTTGTGAGCATCACCAGCCATTGTTCGTCGATCATATTTTGCGATAAATTCGTTCAAAAACCATTCCGCTACCGATTCGGGTGGAGGCTTCGGGTCGGTCGGCGATTTTTTTTTTAAAGATTGAAGTTGAAGAAAACCCTGGAACAAGGTGGAAGATTTATAAGAAATAGCGGGCAACTATTAACGGTATCATGATTATCGTTGGTTGCTTTCCTCTATTTCTCTTATCAGCTCATCAGCCGGAAGGTAGAGGCAGGTTTTTGGAGTTTGGAGCAGGGATAGTTTGATGATGCTTCGATGTTACGGGCATTTTCTCTCTAAGCTCTTTGATACTTGATCGATTGGTCATCGTAGAGATAACCGTGCACTGCGTCCTCTTGCTGCCGGTATGTTTAGGGTGTAAATTTTTGGAATCATTTAGCCAATCCTAGCCTCAAGCATTGCCACCCGGTTCAATCAAGATAAGGTCCGTTTTGGTATCTCCCCTAAGGGTTGTACAGAAACGACAAATAACAATGTGTGCGCCACACGGAACAGGAACCAGTGAGCTTTGGATCCGATTGATGTAATGGCTTTAGAAGCAGAAGACAAAACCAAAAAAAAAAAAAATCGCGCCCTTCCTGTTTGATTGTTTGATGTCAACAACAGCAAAAAAAAGCCCGATTTGCTGCTTACCGTTGTATCGATCCTCAAAGTCCGGCAGGCACATTACGATCTATTTATGACGTAATGGGGGGGGGGCGCGGATTTACCGTGTGCGACCACCCAAACGTAGCCAGAGAGCACACACCAGTTCCAGTTGCATGAATTTCGATTACGTCCGGCAATACATTGTCTGTTGGCGGATCTTGCTCTGCAGTACGTTAACGTACAGTACGTGAAAGTCAAGGTGGGACATCTTCACAATGTACTGTTTTGAGATTTATTTTTATGCGATCATGGTTCTTATTTTTCTGTTTCTAATTAAATGAAGTTTATCCTTGGAAGATCTTTATTTCTGCATATTTTTACTGATAAAAATACCTCTTACAAATTGCAGAAAGTTTAGTAAATGGACTAAACTAAGGACTAAACATTGACATTATTAGCTAAAACTCGTCAAATATTCTAAGGATTATACAGTCGTGCAAGGGAAACAGGCACGCTCGTTAAAGGCTATCTAATCGTTGTAGAACTTCAGAATCATTAGCTAACATTGCCAATCATTCCTAATTATAGTTTTATTTTGCAATTTTTCTAAATCAAGTTTTTAGGTTTTGATGAGAAAACTACAAATTGATGTTTATATCGGTGGCTTTCAAATTGGCTAGTCGGAGGCTGCTAGTCAAATTGTACGGACAGCTCGCAGCATGTATGCCGCCAAAAGTCAAAACTAGCTGAAGTTTGTCTCTAATTTCAGCTGTGGTTTTAGGAATAGTGAATAAAAATACTTTAAAATGCGCCAGAAGGGACATTAAAACTAATAGGCACAACACTATTCTAAATAATAAATTGATTAACTAACGTCCAACTTAGGATTTGTATTAGGACTTTAGTCTCAATATCAATAGTAGATCAATAAAACAAGTGCACGAGGAAGTAATTAAATTCCAGATAAACAACACTATTCCAAGGTGTCCCAGTTTAACGTAGAGGCACTGTATTCGGTAAATGCGACGCTCGTAAACAAAAATCACCCCAAAGCCGGGACGGAAGTCTTTCGCACTGGCCGCACGCGCGGAAACATTCGTCGGTCGTTTGCGTCGTCCGACATGCCATCATGTCCAGTCAGTGTGGAGTGTAACATACGCTGGATGGTGGTGATTTGCTTGCTTTGGTTTGCATTTTTTTGTTGTTTTGCATTGCATTTGTTTGTGCAGCCACAGTGCAAAGAAAGAAATGCATTTTCCTTCCAAACACAGGCAGCTGCGAAATGTATCGACAGAAGGACTGAGCCTCTCACTGTTGTTTTGGCTCTCGGGCCCAACCTCGCTGATAGAGGAAAAGGCGTAATCGAATGTTTGTCAAATTGCGCGTGGGTCGATCAGTGAAATGCAAACATCGTAGTGACACGGAAGAAAAGGAGCGGAAAAGGGTAAGAAAAGGGAAGTTCGCGTGGCGACATGGACCGCGTCATGTAATATGCGTATGTTGGGCTGAAAATACTTCCTCTTTCACTTCGATACTTCGACTGCTGTCACACGGTTGGTTGAGCAAGGCGTCGCCTGACGGCGAGTTTTCGCTGGAATCATGCAGAGATATTTCAACTATCTTGTGATATTTATTACTGCTTCATACAAACATTGAGGAAGTGGTTAATTTTTTTTAGCTTGATTTATTTTTCCCTCGAAGCCATAATCAACGATTTTTTTTTCAAATAGATAATACGTAATTTGTGGAATTTATTAAGCTGGGCTAAAGATTAATCCACAAGCAGAGCACACTTTCAAAAGCAAAACATATAAAACAGCATAACTTTTTCTCTGGACTGTCCGGCGATGTATACACATGGGCACACGTTTTCTGCCTTACAGAGTCAATCGATCATTGAGCTTATTTGTTGTGGCTTAGCTAACATATTCCGTACCGTACATGTACACCAGCGTGTATCAATCTACACCGAGTGCCATGACCGCACCCTCGTGCGAAGGCATTCACCCCGCCTGCGTCATGCCCACATCTCTGCCTCCACCTCCTCAGGCCTCCCTTACCATAGCGTTTACATAAACCACCACCACGCCATGCGCATGCGAACGTAAATATTAATTCATTAAGCTTAATCAGAAGTGAAATAATGTTGTTCCTGCTGCTGTAGCTGCTGCTGATTGCTGCGGCCTCTGGTCCGATAAAAATTAAGCCAACCCCTCCGGGTCGGGTGGAGCGGCTTGTACGAGTGTTTTGTTTTTCTTTCTGTGTTTGTATCATTGCGCGTTGCCGGGCTCATGCTGTGGCTTTCTTTGTGGTCCAACAACCGGCTAAAGATCGAACGAACAAAACGAAAGAACCACAAAGAAAGTGCCGCTCGGATCGGGATTGAGTATGGTGGTGGTTGGATTGGAGGTGTAAGGTGGCCTCGGCCGCCATTACCACCCTGGTTTACCGCCAAAAGAATCCGCCACGATCGGCAGTTCCACCAGAGTTTTAATCTAACCTACTCACCAAACAGCTAACCGAGTGGCGCTCTTTTCGCTTCGAGACGTCTTTTCTTACGTAGGCTTTATGTTGCTGGGTGAGATTTTTTCTCTTCTATTTTCGCTGAGTGTGTGTTTGCAAATCCGCCGACCGACCGCAGTTATGTGCGCTAGACAGATGATCGGGGTGAAAGCGGTGCCGAAAAAAGAAAGATAACCTATTTCCTGTTGTTCCTTGGCGTGGTCCGAGGCCGAAACAAATCGTGTACGATATTTCGCCAATCGCCGAATTAGCTAAATCTGCGCTTCGTCTAGTGTTGTTTTCTATTTTAAGGTTCTGTGTGGAAACAGATGTTGTAGAAAATTTGCATGAAATTCGTTTGCTTCCTATTAATTCGAACATCACTTAATAGACACTTATATTGTCCATCTTATTATTTAAAATCAATTACTTAACACCTCATAAAATAGGATGTTCGCTCTTGGGTACGTCTTACGTTTGGAGTTTTTGAAGTATCTCCAATATCTCTAGTACAACTCTTGACCATATTGCATAATATTAAGACGATCACAAACCAAACATCCATTCTACGTATAACTGGTTGCCAACACACTACTGCTTCACACTCGAAATGCGAGTATGTGTTGTGCCAAGATCGCCTCTCAAGATCACCGCGATGTGTTTCAGAAGCACTTGACCTATTGAGTGAGCGAGTGAGCAGCAGTTGCAAATTATCGTCCATCTGTTATTGGGGTAAGAAATTGATAATACTCTTTAAATAATGTATGCAAGATCTTCGGTTGAAGAAGATACTTTTGACACAGAAAATATCCACTTCTCTTATCTTGCCCCTTTTCTCATCGCTCCTGATCCCCAACTTGGTTTTTGTAACGCCACAATATAATCACGAAAATGAGCTATACTCGTTACGGTGTCTAATAAATTTGAATTTACATGAACAGACAGGAGGATGAAACCTCTGGGAGAAATGCCGGGAAGTTGAAATTGATTAATTAAAATAGCACGCCACAATCGGCGACATCTGAGCTCGTCGTCACCGGCGTGGACTTGGAAGATGACCGCGCAATGTTGGCACGCGTGCGTGGGTAGCGTTGCGTTTTTTCACTGCTTGTGTTTGGGTGATTGTGTCTGACGCGGTGTGGCCTGGTCAAGCTGATGAAGAGAAAGAGCTCCGAAAAGGGGTTGTTTGTATATTAACAAAAAAAAACCTAACGCTACAACAGTGCGACATCAGGGAAAAGAGACCTGCAGGAAACTTGTTTCGAGACGTTTTGGGAGCTCGTGTGATCTGTGTGTGTCAGACGGCTTGTGGGATTAAATTTAATTTCTCGCATTACGTCAGCTGTTCCCCCCCGGGTGCTAGAAAGTGGCTTTCGTACAGGAGTGTTTTTTTTTGTAACTGTCACTCTATTACATCGCTGTAGGTGCGAAAACTCTCGTGACCTTTTGATTAGGAGATCACCAACAGTGTCCCTAATTGCAGACACACTCATATGGGTAGATTAGGTAATAAATAATATTAGTACTTCCTGCATTAGAGAGTACCGGAATTAGTCAACAAAGCACCGGAATGTAAGTACCAACAAAAATCCAGTTGACGCAAAACCACTCTTCTTCCTGTTCCGTCAAAGTCGGTACTGTCAAACCTGAACATGATTGATCCTTGCGACTGTTGCAGTTCGGTACCCAGTAGATTCCCTTGGAGGAGTTCTTTGAACCTGCAAAACCGCAACTTACTTCCCGAAACCGCTCATCATCTTGCGGTCGGTTTCGCGATATCTTAACGCCCCTTCCAGGGGGGGGTTTTTAGTAGCGCAACCTCAACAAAGGTAACAAAAAGATGACGTCTTGGTGTGGTGTATCAAATATGTTTCATCTATGTAGTATGTGAATTTTGACCACCAGAACTAATCACACCATTATTCATTTCTTTTCTCAATTTCCCTACCACAAAAATGACCAAAACGACGAACGAGTGATCGTCGACTGGGAGCTGCTACAATATAGCCAACAGTAAAGCCACTTGTCGATGACCCCGACGACAGGTATTTTATTTATTTTTTGCAAGCGAAAAAGAAACATAGAAACATCGGTTTCGGTAAGGTTGATGGTGTGGCAGTGTCTGTCGGCTATATCTTGGTCGCTGGAACCTATCTTCTTAACTTGATCGTTTCAGGCACAAAACAGGTTTGCGTCTTCGAAACGCGTCTTGTTAAAACACACTGGACACGCGGGACCGGACGTTGTCCGGCGATTGTGTTGTGAGGTTGTAGAAGAAAAAAAAACATTGGTGACTTGTAGAAAATTGAAGGCCAGCAACAGCCAGCCAGCAAAACCCTGCGGGGCGATAAAGAATCGATCCGGGAATGAGAAGGAGGGCGGAGTTGACCGGTCAATTAGGGAGAATCCTCTTCGTGTTTCGATATGTTCCCTGGATGGGCAAAAAAAAGGAAATAAAATATGAAGAAAAAAAAGTAAATAAATAAGTTGGTGATTTCCGCCTCTACCGTGATAGAGTATTGACCTTAACTAATTGAGACCTTCATCAGTGGTAGCGCGATATCTTGGATTTGGTTTGTCGTTTTTTTTTTGCAACTTTCGTTCAGCCTGAAAATATGCAATACGTGTCACAAAAGAAGAAAAAATCGTTTCTGAAGAGCATTTTAGCTTACGATTTGGTTTTTGAAATCAATTTTGTTTTGTGACACAACAGGAAGAAAAACATGATTGACACATTGACCTCGTGGTTGATAGGTCATCAAGAAGAATCGATTATTTCTGAACCATCGATATTATAGAGGGGATCTATATTTTTTTTCTATTAGATAGCAAGACCGACCATTCTTTCAGCGTCCCCAAGCGTATCACGAACGACTGTATCGTTTTCCGGCACACCGATGAAAAACGCGTCGTTAGCAAGAAATAACAATCTGTCTCAAGTGCGCCTTGTTGTTTGTGCTCTCGGTTTATTGCGAGCTGAAACATCGCAGCTGGATCAGTCAATGGTTTCCGTTGTATTACTGCCACTACTACGGTACGGTAGATATATCGATGTTTCTTCGCTTAAGCGTCGTACGCCCAGCAATGCCAAACGCGATGAAGACGTTTTGCATCGGGCGCGTCGTTTTGGTTGGTTTTACGATTGGTAAATATTTATGCACACTCCGGAGCAAGGAAAAATAAACCGTTCGCCATCCTTTTTTTTCACTTCTTTGCGCCATTTTTCATGCACATCCCGTTTTTCGCGTGTTTTGTTGTGGATTCGTTGGCCTTCAGCGCATGTTTTTCGCTCCTCGTTTTGCGTTTTTGTTTGCGAAAGCAACAGCAGCAGAAAAAAAAGTTGTACGCAAACAAACCTCATCATGGAATCAAAAAAAAAATAAAATAATAATGCTACAGTGTCAAAAGGTATCCACATGCACAGATTGCCGCCTGTACTCAAGATGTGATTCATCATTACTCTCTGCATGGCTGCCGCATCCCTGAGGTTAAGAAAGAAGCGACGTTATGGGGTTGGAAAAACTGCCGTTAGCTTACTGTTGAATGGGAAATCACATCATGAAAATAATGCAAACATTTGTTTGTGCAAAACGATTACAAAGCGGTTTTCATCTCTCGTGACGGACGTGCCTCTGACGTTGGAGGAACCGCCACAGTGACAGATTGAGCAATTAATTTGCGGGTGTTAGGAATGAGCCACCGGTTGATGGGGAATTGTATTTTTTTTTTATTAGGGATTGTACATTTTTGTGGTAGGGAAATTGAGAAAAGAAATGAAATAATGGTGTGATTAGTTCCGGTGGTCAAAATTTACATATTGCATAGATAAAACATATTTGATAAAGCATGATTTTGTTCTTGATTGGACATGGTCATCTCAAGCATGTCTGTTACTAATTGTGATAAGTATATTCAAATGTCCGGCCCGGTGGTAGATGTGACAGCGGCACCCGTCTTCACACGGCAGGACCGGGGTTCAAGTCTCATCTGGGCCGCTTCCCCATAGTGAGGACTGACTATCCAACTATGCAGTAACAATAAGTCTGAGACCAATAAGACCTGAGAGGTCGTTAGGCCAAGAAAGAAGAAGATATTCAAATGTCGGAGTACTTGATAGATATAAAGAAGATATGTTTCATTTAATTCAAAATGTTCTCTCGTAGATGTAGTCTTTACAGTAACTACATGGCGAACTATTTTTTGGATAATGAAACAACCAGAGAAATTTGTCGAATTCGTCTCCTTTTTTCGTTTTGCGAGTAAATCATACCAATAAATTCAAAAATCTAAGACTTTTATACCATTCTAAAATGAAGAAGCGTCCACATATTTTAAACAAAATTATCAGTTGACTGCCACTCCTAACCCGCGCCACTAGGAAATAAATTCAAGAGAAAAGTCGTGCCTCGCCTTCTCTAACGTTCCATCTTCAACTTGGTTTACTTTCCGAAACCATTGTAAAGGATGACCGCTACTAAAAAGCGAAAGAAAAGCAAGACATACATTATGCTACATTATGTGGAGACCGTCACTAGATAGTTCATTGCCATGCAACTCCGGACAGAGCCGAGAAATACGTAGAACACGGATACAGGGAGAGTGAAAAAAAAATCGAACGAACTGCATCACTAACGCGAGTCTCCTGTGGTGGAATTGCATTCGCGATGCGTCTGCTGCATTCATCTGCATTAGAGGAGAAATGCATTATGCTCCGGTGTAAACGAATGGGAAACCACATGGAGCAAGGCGAAACGGCAGCCGTAAATGCACAACATGCGTGCATTCGTCTCAGTCCTGCGTAGCTCCACGGTGACGGTTACATCCGTCGCCTTTTTCTATGTTGTGACCGTGTGTTGTTGCAGGCGCGCATTCGATGCGTTCAAACCGCACACATGTTGCGTTGTTGTGAAGAGATGCACCTCGATGCACTTGAGACGATCGGTCTCGAATCTTGAACTCCTTGCTTCTTGGAGCATAAAGGCAGCACTTTTTCGCTTTATTCATTTCCCTTTTTTCTTTTCCAATGTAGAACTATCATTTCCATTCAGATAAAATGGCCACCAACCAGCTTTCAGTTTCTTTGCACTTGCGAGAAGCTGATCCAGGTCATCTCTCAAACACAATTGAAAGGTGTAACTTCCATTGCTATCGGCATACATGTATTAAAGCTGACCGATATAAGAAAACAAAAAAACCCTCTGCTGCACTTACTACTTTCACTATCGAGCTGCTAAAGATTGGCGTGAAAAAGATCATGTGCCATGTTCCGCACACTAGTAGTGCCTATTTGTGCTACCGTTTCACTGCCAGAGCCCTTTCGCTCGTTCACTTTCTGGGCCAGATTCTTTCGTTTGATATTCCACGCGAGTGTTCCTCGGAGCTTCGAAATGGAATTGGAAAATCAATCATCGTACAATTATGGGCAGATCCTCCTCTGCCGTCCTCTCCATCGGTCTTTTCTTCATGTCCATTGCTAGCAGCCGTTTTTATGTGTAAGGTGTGATTTGCACCGCACGAACATGCGATCGGTCATCCATTTATTTATTGTTTAATTCTATGCTGCTTGCGTTGGAACATTGTGCCGGTCCGGCAAACTACCGGCTACTGGGTGAAAGTAACGTGAATCGTGTAAAAATGTCAGTTGGTGCGAGCTTCACCGGTAGCAGCATCAAACTCAGCAGCCAGTTGGGGCTTGTTGGAGGACTTTTCTACTGCCAGCTTTACAAGATACTGCATTTTTTCGCTTTACAAGTAGCGAGAATCGGCTATATCATCGTCAATCGTTATATTGTAATAGAAAAAGGTAGACAAATACTTTATGGAACTTATAATGTAAAGAACCTGTAAATAGTTGTCAAAAACATAAATATTGCTCTCTACTGTTTTTTTTTTTTAAATTATTCTAACAAAAACTAATGGTAATTTTTAATCACAACGCGACCGCCCTTTCATGATTCGGAAAAGCAATTGTGTCCTAAGCATTGTGAGTTGCTAACTAATTCTAATTCATAGTTTCAGACGACATTGGCCGTTTTTCTTTAATGAACTTATAATTAGTTTAAAACCAGAACACAAGAAAGCTTTTTAAACTCATCAGAATTCTTGCTGCGGAATCTCCTGATATATAATTTAACTTGAATTGAATTAAACACACCTTCAAGAGAGAAAAAAAACTCGAATAAATTGTCTCCGTCTTTCAGACGACCGGCTTCCATCGCACACCACCGTAGTTTGGTTGGTTTTGAACTTGAAATTTTCCGTCACTCGTCATCATTTCGACCGTTTTTAACAGCGAAAGCGTAGAAATGTATCCGTACGCAACAACCGGTGGGCTGGAATTTTCTCATCAATCCATCAAATTCCAAACCGTGTATAAAAGCGAAAGGAAACCTGCCGGAACGCCGTCGGACGACGGTGGTTGTGTGTGCCATCGTCCATTTGGTTGCTGCTGCTCGTTACATTTTTTGTAGCGATTGGCAATGGCCTGCTTCTTCTTGCTTCTCACACGCACCTTCCGTCCATACCTCAACTGACTCGGTGTGCCGGTCTCGGAGTGTCCAGCGTCCAAAGGGGCTTTCCGGACCGGATCCGATCGAGAGCGAAATCCGAAAGCAAACAAACGAAACGAAACGTCGGAACAGAGTGAAGATCCAGCTGTTTGAATGCAGGAAAAATCCGCCTCTTCTTTCGACTTCGCCACAATTGGAGATGTCCACGGTTTCTTCGCTTCGCAGCTTCGTTCGTGACGCATTTTCTCGTGCAAGTCTAAATGACCGATGCGCGCACCTCGACAACAAAAGCTTTCCACCAGACGCCGGATCGAAACGATTGTGAACTCTGGTGGCGCACGATGAGAGGAATATCATCAGGAATCGGAGAAAAGCAAAACAAAAACCAACAACACACTTGATGCCGTGATGAGATTGTGATCACGCCAGTGATGATGATAATGATCTTGATCATTATTATTATGGTTTAATTGCCCTCGCTTCTCTCCTGTGTGCATCGTCGTAGTCGTTGTCGCCACCGTCCGAGCCAATGATGGTGGTCAGCGGCGCGGTGTGTTTGGATGGTGAAAATTTATTGGAAGAGAAATCCACAGGCAGCATCAAAATCCGTTGGCCGAATGAAAGGAAAATCGTTCGCTGAAGACAGCATAATGTTATGTGGTGCATCTCTCCAATCCTTCCTTACGGTTTGTTTGGATTCTGCAAATCCATATAAACGTACGGATGAAGCTCGATAAAACTTCATCTTTTCTTGGAGGTTTTTCTTACAACATACAAGCAGCTGGGTCAGCAAAAGATGCCAACAATCGAAAGTTGGTCTTGCTTTGTGGGTTTTGTCGTTTGGCACGTCTAGGAGGAGAAAAGTAATTAGAAGAAAAATAGAAAGTTCAATTAAAAGTGAGGAGTGAAATTAAATGGTGGACAAACCAGCCCCCTTCGCGGGAGAGAGCCCCGGTCCGGAGAAGGAAAATGAGAGTGTTTTCGATTGTGGATTGTGAGGATTTTGTTTTTCTTCTCGCGATTGTAAAATAAATCGACAACAACATTGCTGTTTTGATGTGTTGCAATCACGCTTCGATGCACGAACGATTGGAAAATATAGTTCCCTATGATGTTCATAGCAGCTGTTTCTAGTTTAAAGTATTATCGTGTGTACCCTTGCAACATGGAAATTAAAAAACAAAAACCTTGAACAATCTTTATCAATCGCAAGGACCTTAGCAATCAAAGCACGAGTTTGCGTGATGCATGAACTGGCAATAAGCGAAATTATGTTTCCGATAAAAGGTGGAATAGCTAAATCTCTAGCTCACTCTTCCAACCCTAGCAGGCTCCAATTAGGTCCATCCATTTCTGTCTGTTTGCTGCTCACGATTCGGTTCCGCTTTTCGATTACCCTTCGAGCTTTTTATTCTTCACTGCAACGCATGCCACATGATAACGATGCGTCCTTCACCGGTCTCTAGTTGGGCGTAGGCTTTTTCCGCAAAAATCATAATTGCGATACGTTCAAGCACAGCAAACTTCTACAAGAAATGTACAACTCGGGTTGAAAATCACGTTTACGCACACGGAAATTCAATTCGGGCAGAATAAATTCCACTTGTCTGGTTTTCTTTTTCTTCTGTTCCTCCTCACCAGAACCAGTACTGTGATTGCACAATACAGAGAGCATGCACGCAAAAGCGAAAACTCACTACTTAACTGCTAAAGGAAACTACTTCCCAGTTTTGTTGCGCCATGAAGAAAGATAATCAATGGCCGTTTGTGAGGGAATACAGAATAGAGATTCCATTTGGCGGCGCCATACGATAAGACACGCCGCCCATACTTTAATGTTGCTCGCGATGAAAGGCGTAAATTAGCACTGGCGCAACGGTATATGGAACATAATTCTTAAATACGGCCCGGTATTCTCTGCCATATTTGCTTCCGTTCTTAGCGATGCTAGTAGCGATGTGGAAGAAAGCGACGCTGGATGCCATTAAGATTTCTCAACCATATCGCGAGCAGATTAATCCTACACGTACAACATATGTGTGTGTGTGCTTTTTGGTAGGAATACCTCTTTTGATGGGTAATTTCATGATTGTGTTTTGTCTATTATCCGAATGTTGAAGAAAATGGCAAGAGTAGTAAATTTGTGCACTAATGTTGTTGTTGATTTACTAACAATGAAAGAAAAGCATGAAATGTTCTGTTTTTTTTTAACAATGATTTAAAGATATCTGGGGATACATTATTTCCGCAGAATATAACATTTAAGAACCTCCTTAATAAGTTGTTTAGTTATCCAACTTAGTTCCGGCAATATAATATCTGTAACCAATCTTCTAGGCACGAAGCTGTCGAGTTGCCCTCATAAACGAAAACTAAACCCAAATCACCTTTCGAAGAGATTGGCATTTGTAGTTTAGGAATTTGTACAAATTTCTATACTAAAATTGTAGACCCTTTTAACTCATAGATACTCCCGACTATCAATAGTGAGATCATTTCCGCAACATCGTTCCAACACACTGCCCTTAACTAAATTACCCTTGAACGCTATTACACACAGAGCACAATTGACGGACTACGGCAGCGGAACTTTATAAACGAACGCTATTACACACAGAGCACAATTGACGGACTACGGCAGCGGAACTTTATAAACCCTGCCTCTGTTTCTCGATTGCTTAGAAAACAAATTAGGAAACGGCTCCAAAACCCTAACCTAGTGCTCTCATTCGCATCGAACACGAACTAACCCAATTATTGAAGGGGTTTCAACGCAAATAAACACTTATCTCCCCGGCGCTCGGCAGAAAACAGTGTGAACATTTGCAGAGTGCTCGGTGTGGAAAATAGTGAAATCTAACTAAAATAAACGGCGCTGCATGCTGCTACATTATTCTGCTGAGCTTCGGTATCGGAACGCAAGTATGTAGAATAGTGTACTGTTCGGTTTTTGAAGACAGAGTAGGTGAATGGCCGCATGATCGTGATTTGGTCTCGTTTCGAGTCTAATAGAGCTATTGAAACAATAATCAAAGGTCAGCAGAGAAAAAATGGGACTAACGACGGGACAGAACCCCAGGAATTGACTTGATTCGGGGCTCAAATCAAGCCGGTTCCACTTCAAATAGATACACGCCCGGAGAGCTGTTGTAGCATAAACATGCGTTGAGTTGTTCTTTGGACACACCATACAACATCAAAAGGGAGAACAGCACGTTGAGTTGGAGAAAAACTTAAATTAGAGATGTCCATAAATTTTCAATTACTTTCAATTGAGGCTGCTACAGCGCAGGGAGAACATAAAATAAAAAAGCAAAACCACTCCTAACATCACCCAAAACAAGAAAAACGATTCGTTAGCACATTCTTGCTGCACAGATTTTCGCGCTCGCTTGTTCTGCTATTTGTGTGTGTCGATTATCATATTGTGTGTGTTACTGCTGTTTCGGTGTATTGTTTATATTGAGCGTCTAGACGGGTTAAGATTGCATTTGGAAACACTTGTTGTTTCGCAGTTTGATCGCATGTTTATCTTTCCCACCTTCCACTACACTATTCCAGATTCTCAACCACACCCTACTGACCAGTTGCAATGGAGAATCGCTTTCAGTACATTGTCGGTCACGTGCAACTCGTGGAGGGATGAAATTTGAGCGCAATTTCACAACATTTAGATAAATATTTATACATTTCACCAGCTCACTAACATTTTCCTTTTTTCTGCTTGCTCTCTTTCTCTCGCCGTAGGTAAAAGCTGGAAAGTAAGAAGCAAAAGACATTATGCTGATGATGAGCGATCGAGAGATGTATCGAGTTGCTGTGTGCATCATGATTGACACCGCCACCACTACTGCGGTAACAGGTGAAAATGCCGTTGATTATGCCGACAAGTAACGGCTGCGCTTAGTTGCATTCGTGGAATGGCTTTCTTATGTTCGAAATCGCTGGACACACGGCTATAGAAGCATTAGAAAACATTAAACCTCGACGCCTCGCCCCGATAATGGTGTGAAGATGCGTTTAATTCACACTTGAAAGTGAAACGCTTACCAAACGGTTTCATAATCATGCAACACCGATGAAAGTGATCGCCGTAATATCTATATGATGCTGATGGGTGGAAAGCTATAGCTCGTTTCTTGAGCGAGCAGAGGGTGCTCAGAAAAACCAATTTAAGTGCTGAATTGTGTAGAAATTACATTTTAAATTTAAATTTTAAACCATCGATAGACGAGGATGATGACGTGGCAATGCAATTCGTGCCGATGTATTAGTGGATGCAAATCTCGTTTCTCCGGGGGGGATTCGTGTCCCCTTCTGAAACATTGGCACCCAATAGTTTCTTCATCCTGGATCAACCGTCCGCAATCTATCATCTAGCATAAATTTCCCACTTGGCGCATCATTTTATCCGGAAAAAGGCGTTCTCCCTTCGAACGGCAGTGGCAATATCTCCCGCGGGATTTTATGGGAGATTTTCCAGACGAACGTCTAGCGCACCATCAATTTTATGTCCCCCTGATAAAAGCAACATTTGTGACAGACGGCTCGCGAGACGAGCAAAGAGAGAAAAAATGTAAATTTCCGCATCCGCTGTGGAAACCAATCTCGTTCGATGTGCCACAAGGACGAAAATATTATGATGTCTAGCCTACGCAGATAGCACTCAGTTTCTTAACTTCTTGTTAGGTGAATTGTTCATCATTTTCTTCTCTTAGAACTTTATTTCCTGTGTCTTGTGACTGAAGTTGGCATATAAAGAATCAACTTTTTCCGTGTAATTTTAATTTAGTCCTGAAATGCATAAAACAAAAACTACCATCGATTCTAGCAAGCAAAACAAATCCTTTTATTCTGTCGCGTCTTCCAGACTAGTCGTACCAACATCATGATAACGACCACGGGGACGACCACAACGATAATGATGATGTAATAAATGGCAATGACGTAGCGAATCTCACAGAGCAGAACGTCGCCAGCGTGCGCTAAATTTGTCATCAAAATTAATGTCTGCCAAAACATGCTCCTAAACGACAGACACGAATTGAAATGACTTTTTAAGTCTCTGGCGAACTAAATTCCGGATTTTTCATCGCTTTTCCTTGATTCTTTTTCAACTGGCGTGACTTCATCGGACTGTCCTTTCTTCTAGGCAAGCGCAACATTTGTCCAGTTGCCTAACGCTTTTTCTTTTGCATCTCACCCTCCGGAAGTTCGCAGTTGCTGAGTTCCATTCTGATGATGATTTCATTTCTGCTCAGCACTACCCGTCTGACATATTCTGCGATAAAGTCCTGTCGCCTGGGGTGGCCGTAGCGTGGTTGACTGCAAGGTTTTAACGAAATTTTATCGCTTATGGCGCCACGCGGATGCTTGGCGTTCGTTGGACGCGTTCCATATCTTGACGCGAAGGATTAGAAACCATTTGCACAATAAATGCCGAACCGAACGTTCCTTCCTGTTGTTCGGTAGGACTATCGTCCGTGTTGGGATGGTTGAAGCACGCAACTATGTCGGAAATGATACGCGCAAGAATTTTTATGTTACCTCTCGATGTTGTCGCACTCCCTTGTGACAGGTTGGGTTTGGCCGTGTCTGTGTTGTGTTGGTGTGTTGATTGAAAAATTATGTCATCAGTGTGCTTTGGTGTAGAATGGAAAAAAAAGGTTCGTTTCGCCTTTTACCTATCTCTAGGAGAATTAAATGCGTTAAATGTTCATCGGATTATTTTCGTTTTTTTTTTTTGCTGTGACAGACAGGTCGGACTTCCGTTGGAGGTTGTTTTCTTGCTACTCTCCAGGGTAATAGAGAACATAACCGTATCTTCCGGCTGGCTGGTTTTTAGATTGAATTAAAGCCGGATGCCGGGTGGAAATAGAATGTGCAAACAGGTTAGAGCTTTTATGTGTATCACTTTAGCAACAACTGTACTTGGTCCAACTAGGTGTGCCCTTTTGTATTAGTTTATATTTGGTTCTAATCGTTTGCTGTTAGGCTCCTGAAATAGTATAATCAGTACAGCGCGACTCAACATTACATTTCGATCTGCAATCATAAAGACTTTGAAATTTGTGGAAATGAGTTATTTGAATCGTAGATAAATAGCTTAAACTCTTCGCCATATGCGCAATATTTGCCAATGAAACTACTTCAACGACCCCTTTTCCATAACTTATGATAGAACATAATTAAATACTCATTCAAATGAGTAGTTGCTAACAAAAACGAAATCTTCGATGCAATTTTAACTCCACCTTGATGATGCTGCTCACACTGTTCCAAATGTCAGAGTTGATTAACTTTCAAACATTTTCTTCCCCCAATTCCCGCGAGCAATAAATGGGGAACAAAATGCAATTTTCTTACCATGCACTTGCTCACTTTTCCTTTCGTCGTCGTTAGACACTGCTGCACTAAGGGATGAAAGTTTATTTTCTTCTTCTCTCGCCTTTCGAACCCCCGGGCCAAATGGGTAAGGCGCGTCAGCGATCAGTAAATCGATGAGTTTTAGTGAACAAATTGGTGCTCGGTGGAATGGTCGAGTTTTCATGGCGCCTCGCTGGTGCTTAACCTTGCATCAGGGGCCCGTGAATCGTTTTCGCGCCCTCTCGATGAAAAGAAGTTTCTCATTTCTTTTCACTTATAATAGACACACTTGAATTGGAAGAAAGCAGTTTGGCGTTCCAAAACGATAAAGCAGGGGTTGATTTTTTAACTTAAAGTGATTGCCCAGTACCATGCGATAATGATTGTTGTTTGTAGCCGGGATTTCCGCGATACCACCGAATGCAATCTTGTTGCCCCGAAACTCCCTCCCGACGCAATTTGCCAACTGTCGGATGAACTTTCGATTTCTATCGGTCCAATAATCTACCACCTCGGTGTGTGTGTGTGTGTGGGTTTGCGCCCGCTAAACAGGATGCCATTATTATCTTGGGCACAGTCGTTCGTTCGATTTGGCCAATTTTTACACGCTCACTTGATGATGGTTTGCGGACAATTTTGTTTTTTCTTTCATCCACTTTCTGGTCTGTCCCCCGTTGTCTGGGTGCTTTTGATGCTGAACAAGAGAGCTCCTAATGGAGGTGTTTATCGCTGGTGAACGCTGGTGAACGGAACTAGTCGATAATAATCCGCGAATTATCTTAAACGGCTGACGCCAGTGGCAATGGGAGCGTTTTGTAATCGTATTGAAAATATTTTTCTTTGCTGATTTTGCTTTATGAAAATAAAAATGGCCAATGCGACCGACTGTAGTGTGTAACGCATTTCTTTAAGCATGTCATAAACTTGTTAACTTGTTTATTTAAACTCTTTCTTCTTGGAAGTTTGATATTTATTTTGGATTCTTATTTACAAGGGTATTTTTTTAAGCAACGCTACTGGAATTCTGTGTGATTTCGATTGTACAGTAACATTGTTGTATGTTTAGCTTCATGAATCAATAGACCCTTTTTTCGTTTTTCACATAACGATTTTATTGCTTTGTTTGCCGAGAGATAAGTAAAAGCAATAAAATGCACCTGCAGGTCATCAACAGTATCAATGGCAGCACGTTATCAGCTTACTGTGCATTTTAATCGTTTAATGACGTGCGGTCGATAGAAAAAATCGATTAAACATTAACAATGAAAACCTTGAAGTCTGTTTTTAGAAAATGATTTAATAAAATTGTGTACTGCCAATTCCTGAGGAACAAAGTACACAAAATTTAAGAATATCTTTACACTTTGTTGTAGGTTATGTTGAGGAATGTAATCATAGTATTCTACCCCCGTTAAAAGCAAAATTTTATGTAGAAAAACTCGAACAATTCGGAAATAAACTGCATTGCAACAAGCGTTAATAAACTCACATGCAGCTAATAAAACGTTTTAAAATCATTATTGTCAACAACCCATCCATCATCTTGCACGCCTAATTGGAAGAAATGTTTTCCGCATGTTTTGTTATTTCTCAAAAGCCATTATCACGGCCATTGATTTGGGTTCGAGTGTCTCTTGGCTCAAGTTCACACACGAGTCTTCTCTGCTCAAGAGGATCTCACGTGCCTTGGTGACTTTACGACGCAAAAACTCACGTTCAAAAGCAGTGTCAAACGTGTGATCACACACTGCTTTTGCCCACTTTCGATACTGGTTCAAGCAGGGGTGAGTAAGCATATCTCCCCTGCGATGTCCAAGCACCCAAGACAATCGGCAAGTGGCTGCCTGGTTGGCTTTTTAGAGTACAAACATAAAAAAGACTCCTTCAGGGCACAAGGTACAATCTGGAGATGTTCATATACAAAAAAAGAAGGTTGTTTCCTTCTTATTATTTCTCAATAGAAGTGTCAAAAAAGCAGGGAGAGAAATCTCTACAAAGCATGAATAATCATGTTTGCTTGGAAATGATTATCATTCATTCATCCCTTTTGTACTTGTCCTCGGTTCGTACATCTTTGTACACTCACGCTATTTATCGTTGCAGTGTGTTTTTAGTCTCGTTTTTCTTTTCTTCCATGTTCAATACTTTCCCTTTCGCACCAAGAGAAGCGAGCGCTAACAAGCTTAATCGTCTGACGAAAGGACATGCAGTCAGCAGCCTTTCATCTCTTGTCCTGAACTGGGGAATATTGATGAGTTCC
>KZ061741.1:0-5000 GCA_002091835.1 Anopheles maculatus
TGGTGCACCGCTAATGCACTTCATGTGAGCACCCGGACAGTGACTGATGGTGTATGTGTGCTCGCGCGCGCGTGTGTGTGTGTGTGATGTCCGTGAAACATACGGCCAGAAGGCAAAAGGGACCGAGATATTTCCTTTGGAAGCTACTTCCGGTCCCACGAAAGGAATGCGTAAGGATTGCAGGTACCCAAGTCGTACATTATTTCGTACGGACCGCATCGCAAATGGTTTTGGCTAGGAATAAGTTTTTCGTTTCTTCGGTGGAAAAGTAAGGTTATGATCGTTTACAGTGAACGGAAGAAAGTTCTGTATCCGAGTACTTTAACGGCGATGGTTAATAATTTAAGTGTGATAATCGTGCTGCAAATATGACTTTAAATCAGTCAACGATTAGCAGCAAGTGGAAGTTTGATTTTTACAATAGCCGCAAGAGATACAAGAGATTGACAATGTGAGGGACTTAGTATGTTTATAACGATTGTTTTAAGTATGTGTATAGGTATGAGTCAATGTTGTTGATCTGATCTAAATGTTGTTATTGTGAGATGTTACTGACTAATATAAGACTCCGCAGATTATTGTAATAAGTAGAGGTGATTGATTGACTAAATCGAATATACGCATACTTATGGATAATTACACTTATTAACATAGATAATTATACTAACTCCTACTTGTGCTACTAATACTTAAACTTCGCAGCTCATACTAGAATGAATTATTGATCTAAATCATTATTACAGTGTAAAAATATCAAGTACTCGTGTGAAAGACTTCTCGTACAATAGAAGCAAGTTATCAGTGAGCGATCAACTGCTGTTCATCTGACCAGACTCTGTATTTAAAATTTATGTTATTTGTAGGAGGAAGGCCCATTGCTCGTACGTCTTAAGTAAGTGTTTTTGAAGTCACAAGTCTAATAAATCAAAGTTATTTTCAAAATTAAGTCTTTAAACTTTACAAACGAGAAACGAACTTCAGAAAAAAAACGTTTACTTAACACTGGTAATCTTAATCGATTACCAAATATGGAGGCCTTAAGTAACAGGCAGGCCAAAGATGTCACCAAAATTTGAACCGAACCGCTCTGCTCATCACACACAACTTTTGATACTAAAAATATCCAAGCACGTGGATTCATTTCTTTCGCTCTTCGAAACCAACGCTTGCTCCATTGTCCATTTATAGTAATCGGCCTTTGTTTTGATTCTACCTCAATATTCTGTTGACCACCAGTAGAGCAATCTGTACCAGCTAGTGCTCACTCACACTGTAACGCAAAACTTGGTATGAGAATAAAATTTATTCTTAGCATCTCAACCCACAAGATGCTACACAAGTTTGATGATTGGCGGTGGGTAAAATCTGTCCCACGGTGGAGCTCACGCGTATAATGAATGATGAAGAATTACGATTTTGTTTTGCGGCGAACATCACTCAATGTTGCGTCACTGTAACAATGTTTTGCTTTGCTAATAGAGTATTATAGCGTGGAAAGGAAAACAAAATCTTGTGTGTTGATAGTCGGCAATAGGTAATATTTTTAAAATGGAAAAAAATGTAAGAAAAGAGCTGGTATGAGTTCAAAAAAGAAAGTAATTAATTGTATCCACTGGCTGATTAAATCATTTCCATAACAAGCGGGTGTCCACTTCTGACATCGATTGCCCTTTTAATAAATCATTGACGGACGAGTGTCATGGAAAAGTATCTTCCGGCGCTTTAGTACGGGTAGGCTTTAAATTGTCACACCTTCCACCTGTCAACACCTGCTCCCTTACGCTACCCTCCAACAGCACACCGCAGAGTGCAAGCTAATTATCCGCAGGTCACCCACGATTACGGTCGGCAAGTGGGCCCGTCAAACGCGTGACATCGAGTGTCAAGTCAACCGTAATCCCTGGGCCCGTCGCGTGCTGCTCTCCACAAAGTACTATTTCGCGCGAGAAGACACACCAAATGACAGTGGCGTGCTTCCAACCAACACCAGATAAAAAAACACAGCCTTTCCCCCATGTTCTCGCGTGGAACAACATTTTCCCAGCATGTCAACAGCGTGTCAGAAAGGTGCTCTCGTCCCACGCGTTCTGTGTCCAGTAGTGTGTGCGTGTGTGAATGTTTGGTTAAATATGCACACACACAAAAAAAAAAGAAAACATTGCGACCCAGTCAAGTAACAGCTTTCGGTCAATTTGTTACGCCCCAATGGATGTTATGACACACCGGAGATCGTTAACATAATCTGTCGGACGATGACGGGTGTGTTGACGTTTAAAAAAAAATAACTCTCCAAAAGCAAACATAAAAAGAGTAGCGCGGGAGTGATAGTATATAAATGTTTTGGGACGGGGTCGCCTGAAATGGAGGAAGATAGATGTAACAACTTGAATTGCCCACTACATGTGCACGGCGCAGATTCCTGGTGCCATGGAGAATCAGGTCATAAAACATCTTCCAGAGTTGGTGCGTTGGGAAAACAATAATTTAAACGCCAAACTATGTCACCCCAATCGGTACAATTGTTCGTACAACTATTGGAAATGATATCTTCTGTATATTTTACCCGATTCCTTCCAAAACACAGATCCTTTGCCGAGAGTCGAGGATGAAGGAAAAAGCTAAGATTTCTAGTAAAATCTGGTCCCAAATACTCAAAAACTACCCATCGCTCCTTCGTTCTGTTTCTAATGTTCTATTGTACGATGATTTATGATACGAACGACTGGAGCTAGCAGCAGGCTCTCTCCAGGATCCCTCGATTCTATTCTTCCCTCAAAATCCCTGTGTTTTTTTGCATAATGCATGAACTCGGGACAATTATTCAAAATAGGAATTGGGAGCTCCCGAAAATTGGATATCAACGAAGACGACAAGAAGCGTGTAGTTTTATGCCTCATTTAAAAATTACGATGTAAGTTTTTCGGGTGATTTATTCGGTGGGACGTGCATTTGTCGGGAAGGACATGCAGACCAGACGCAGTCTTGCGATAAATTGGGACAAATAGTGTGTGTTTTTGTTTCTTACTTAGTAAGAAGTAGTTTGTAGACAATTGTTTCTCCAAAAAGGATCATTTGCAACTTCAGGGGACACTCATTATTGTAGTGTGTGCTTTGCTTGTGAGATGTAAATTTAATTTGCTACACAAAAACAGGGCCCCTAATGACTTCCGGTTGCCGTTAGAATTGCTGTGCAATCTGATGTAAACAAACTTACGTCTACACTTTGCATCATTTAGTAAGCAAACGACACTTCGATACACTTGGAAAAACTTGCAGCTTCAATCATTCATCTCCAACACACAAGTTTAAGCATTATGACGCGTGCCAACTCGTGTAGGCGTCCATTAAACTAACCGTCTTTAAACTACGTATCCATCATCCATCACCATCAGGCATCAGGGCTTCCCGTTTAGTGTGAATTTGTTGCACCATTAGCAAGGGCACACGCTCCACAAGCACGGCAATGTTGTATGCGCCAATCGTCACGCGCGCTTTCCTGTTGGAATGGATTCGGTTTCTGTTCTGAGCCATTGCCACATTTCCACACACCATGGAACACCAGCCAGATTGGGGATCGAACGTGCGAAAAACGTGCACCGCTGTCAGTGCCAAGTTCAGGGCGTGAAGGTGTTGTGCAGGTTCCAACCACCTGGTCAACCCGGTGTATAGTACCACTTGCTGAGCTGGAACGTTTGTTGTGCAGCGGGTCTAGAGATGTAGACTTCACCGAGGATCTAGCTGAAATGAAGATGCCGCTTGTGATTAGATTGATCTGATTGTTTGGTGCGCGTTCTACGCGGTTAAGGTGAGGTGACAGACGCCGAATGGGAGAGCGCACGCAGTTGAGGCCTTTTCGGTCTTTGTAATGGTGATATGCCGGTACTTCTACAGAGGCCTTATTTTTAGAAATCTATGTTAAGCGTACTTTGGTACAGAAGACCGACCGTGCTCACGGTGCCAACTGCTGGCTTCTTGATACACATACAAATGTATAGCTGTTCAGATACGGTTTTTGGGAGGTAATGTTTGTAACGAGTGGAGATGGCACAGCCGTGTGGTAAGCGGGAAACGTATTTCTTCTGTGATCGCACGAGACGTTTCCATTTTAGGCGATAGACAGAAGAACGCCCCGGTACGATCCAAGTGCATCACCAATAGCGCCAGCGAACCGTGCCCAACAGGGGTGACAGAGAGGGATCTGTCAGCTGTTGGTAATTTAGTCGAGACAAAACTTTCAAGACTCGAGACATACCGACAAGCGTCTCGCACTGCCTATTATCAGTGTATAAATGGTAACAAAAGGCTTGAGATTGGCCCAAGATGTCATTGCATGGTGCAAACATTGTAAGGATGTACACAAGTATGTGTGTGTGTGTCGCTATGTACACTCGCTTTCCGCTTCCGAATCCGATTCGGTGACGTTTAGCCATCCTCTTGTTTGATCGCCTTACTACTCTGCTCATATTTGGCGCCTCTGCATGGTACACAGAAAAAGTTATCTCTATCACACTGATGCCACTCGTAGAGAATCGATACGCTGTTTCGGAAAGATCGGTCGAAGCAGGTGTTGCAGGTGCAGGCAGCGGAGAAGTGCCCGCACATTTAATGGTCGTTTAAATATAGCCAAGCAAACGGGCAAACGCGATCGCAAACGCCCAAAGGCCTATGGGAAACGTGGCCAAATCGAGTAGTGGGTGCTACTGTAGCGCTACCGGGGCAGAATACATGTAGCCACTGCTTGCCAACTGCTGTCCCGAAAGGTAAACACGACGTGGAAAATGTGACATTTGCGGGCGGGCAATAACTGAATGGATGAGTTGATCCTATCAATGAAATTTGGGTCAACGAGAAAGTTGAAGGTAATTAGGGATGCTGCAATATGTACGTACGTACGCGGTTGGAATGTTGGACCTGAACAGCTGTGGATTTTTGGGCGAGAGGTGCCACCAAACCTAACGTGGAGCCGATGGGGCGATGAACCTGGAAAGGAACGGATGTAA
>KZ061741.1:15000-16121 GCA_002091835.1 Anopheles maculatus
AGTACGATGAAGGTGGACCGACTGTTGTCCACCGCAAGTGCTTCTAAGCAGCTGCCACCGAAGCCGTATTGCACGTGTGATTGTGAACCCAGGGAACAAATTGTTATTTTACTGTAAGCGACTAACTACGATGTTTTTAATGTGCAGTTTTTAGGCGATAATATATCATTTTGGAAGATATTTTAAGTGGTTTTCGGGGTTCGTGAGGAGGTTTACTTGCCATACAGGATAAACCATTCGAAAGCGGTCCACTAACTGCAGTTTGATACAGTGCGTACGTATGGTGGTGAATAGAAATGCGAAAATTTGAAAGTGCCGCTGGTTGATTTATTGCTTCAGAGCGTACCGCGATCGATTGTGGCTGCAATCGAGCATACATAATTAAGATATTGAATTCACCTCACACACACACACACACATACGCTCACACAAAACCACTGACCTAACCAAACAACGTTCCCGGACGGTTTCATTAACTCCACCGGGAATCCATCGGCACGGCGTACATACAAATGAAGCTAGTCATGATACAATAATTAAAGCTTAATTCGTTGGCGTATGATCGGTTTGGTGTGGTTTCGATTTGTTTTTGTTTGGCGTGAGCGCTTGCATAATAGGGCCGACTGGTGGCGGGACGCAACCACAACACAATATGGCTTTGACACTTGTGCTGGCGAGGGATTGAACGGGTTATCGAGTGATTGGCAATGAAATGTTAGGTCCGGTACGTGAGAAGTACGTGGTGTGTGAGGATACTCACTCACCTGCTGAATCAGGTGATGGGATTGGTTTTTATTCCCTCGCGTTAAATGGATCTGGTGTCTATCCTGCTAGAATGCGTACCCACCAACTGCTGCTCCATTCGATCCATTTCAAGTGCAATGTCTTTGGTGACATTGTGCACGTGAAGGATAATGGGATCTGAGCGTACATATCCCTAACGTTGGTTAGGTTCGCTTTTGCTGAGCACCGATAGGGGTAGTTCCCGCTCGATCACGTTCCTGATGACCCGATTGGACGCGACAATTCGATTATATGATGTACCGCGATAATATTGGTGGAGGAGGGCGTACTGACGCCAACTACGCTTACCTGCTTGGATAGCATTTTAATGCGGTTCA
>KZ061741.1:16177-41130 GCA_002091835.1 Anopheles maculatus
CCGGGCTTTGGTCGTCAGTTGTTCGTTTTCCTTTCAACGCGAATTGTGGTGTTCTGTTGTACCACAGCAATCAACGTACACTAGCCGTGGCACATATCCTGAGGGTGAGTGTACATCAAACCTGCAATTGGCTCATTTGTGGTTGAAAACCAGGGTCTTTCCCGCCGTATTCCGACACTGCGGAAAGAGTTATTTGTTCTGAGTGCATTTGTGTGTGACTGTGTGAACCTGTGTGTCCCGCAAAAAAGCTTTCCTGGACGCGCTGGAATTCATTAGCGGAGAAAGTAAATATCATCCGCAAGAGTTCAGCATAATGCAGCCAATCGATTACTGGCGATCCTTGTGGGCACTCGGTGCAATTGCACTTCGTTCAAACATTTGTGTTTCACTGCCGTGTGTGTATGTGTGTTGGTCCGTGATTAATAGTGACGCTGTGTTAATTATTTCGTTTCCCCGTCGGTGTGTTGGTGCGTGAATCACAGTGCGTACGTGTGATTAGCGTTGTTGTTGTGGTATTAATTAAATTAAATCGCGATACACTGTTTACCGACGCTACAAAACAGGCGGCCCCACAAATAGGCGGGCGCTGTTCTGGCATTTTGGAAAATAAATGAAAATTACGAGCGAAAAAAAGAGACAAAAGACGCGTTGTGCGTGTACACGTCTGGGTGCAAAATAAAACGTTATTTTCATTTCGTTCTTGCGCTGCGACTGTGTCATCGGTAGTGGATGCGGGTTTTGTTCGGGTTTGTGTAAATATGTCTCACGTCCGAAGCAATTAGGTTGGATGAAATATGTATTAGAATGGGTTTGTGTTTGGTGTTTTTACTGTAGCGAAGGTAAAATGTGGGTGATCTAAATTATCTAGCCGAAATGAGTAGTGCTATGGCGTAATGATCAGTTAAAACTAGAAATGAATTGTTTAATAATGTGTTTGTAAAGACTATTCTAAGTGTACCAAATTTAGCTTGTGGTTGGAACATATTTTCTGTAAGTGTGTTCCTCAGGGCCTAGCTAAGAGTTTTGCCAATGATTATCGCAAGTCTTTAAATTGCTTTTTGATCATTTTCTACAAAAATAAAACATATTAAAATAAGTCAAAATCTATGTAAATTGAAATTAAAATGTAAAAAAATGTATAAAAATTAACACTTTAATTCTAGCACTACCATACCTTCTCACCATGTTGTAAAATTCCATTCATAAAATGCTGTCATTGTTCATAAACATTAGCTGTCAGTTAAATTTTAGCTGATATTACGTTGTACCAGAAATAGCTCCGAGGTGAATACGACGAACAGGATTTGGACATCAGGAACACTGTATCAAATATTATCATGTTTCAAAAACAAATTGAAAATAGTTTTTCTCTAAATCAGGGGTCGGCACACATTTCTTTCTAAAGGCAATAAAGTAAAAATTAGAAATGTAGACATACATTTCCTTAAGGACTTCCTGGCTATATTCTGTTGATCTGTTGATTGTTGTTCCATCATCGAAGTGCTTAGTCCTGTTGTGAGCTAGGGTCTGCATCATTACAGGAATCCATAGCCTGAGTGTGTTAGAAAGTATCAGTTCTTGTGTTCTAACATGGATTCGATTTTTTGGTTGCCAGTATCCATCGATCTGCTTTGTATGTAGTTGCTAACTGTTGCAATTGTACAAAATTGAAAAAAAAAAGGAATATTGGTAAAGCACAGATTTGCTAGCAAGAATATGTAATACATTTTCTTACTGACTGGGGTTTTACATAAAATAGAAACAGTTAATGATTATGCATTATGGTGGTGCCATTGATTCGCAAATAAAATCTTGGTTTCTTGATGCCGAAATCTTGTATTCTTTGTGAGTCCTACCAAAATTTCTTGCTGGTCTGATTGGGCCCACTCGCCGGATCTAAGTAAATTGTATGCAAAGTCAGACCAAACGCAGCAAATGTGGAGATTTATTATGTATTATTTATTTATTTCTTCCATAATGACGGCTTAACGCCGTATTGTCACCACCATGTGTGATGATTAATAAATCAATAAGTAACAATAGAGTAACAAGGCATTTCCTCCTTGTTATTTGCCTTATTCCGGGCATGCTCGGTAAAATGTAAAGATTTATAAGGTTTTATTTTATGAAATTTCTGTTTTACCTTATTGTTATTGTAGTCAGAATATATTTAACCAGTTACTAGCTATCTATCCATGATATAGAATTAGTTTTAAATCTTATTATCGATTAGGTTTTTTACAAATGAGGTTTTAGCAACTACTCAAACTTTGCTTAAAGTCCATATAATAGGGTTTTACTTAAAAATAATTATACAAAATTTGTTTGATTTTGTACACTTGATATTTCGTTGCTTTGTTGCTGTTGACAAAGCCTAAAACTCAGTTCCCGTATTCAATTTATCTACCGAAACTATTGTTGTATCAGTTCCAAACAAGCACGCACTCCAATTGGAACTCGATTGCTGTGGGACTGGGACCAGCACGGCAGCCCTTAAAACCCACTCTCAGCTCGGTTTGCTTTGGCGGGTTGTGCATCGAGTGTGCATCGTCAACAATTTCGTCATCACCACCGTTGAACGCAGCAATGCATCTCACGTACGGCATCGGTTTTGCCGAAAATTTGTGCTAAATATTTCAACCACCACAAAAAAAAGCACCAATTCGTTTCGTTACGTTGCGGACGTGGTGCTTTCCGTCGTCACGTGCAACGACGATGCTTTAGTAACTTCCAACCGTTTCAACAGTGTTCCTTGCATTTGGTGGGAAGTGTGTTTTCTTTACCGAAAAATCACTTTTGCTATCCTATCCGATAGATTCCGATAATGCATTTAGTAGCAAACTTCGGATCCGCACGATCCGCAACTCTATTTTCCACCACCGTTAAGCGATTGACTAAATTTAAATATTTCAATTTAACTTTCTTCCCGAACTGGTAGAACCGATGTGGCACGTAGTAAACAAAATGTTTTCCCGAAATGGGGCACTGCTGGCGCTGATTCTGTGCATATTCGGCGGTGCGTTGTATCGATCGGCCGATGCAATGCTAACAGGGCACCCACCGGTCCGCAACCGTATCAGCCGTGAGCGGGGAAACATACTGAAGAATCTGACCGGTACGCAGGAGTACGAGAATCACATCGTTACCAGCCGGTTGGATGCGTCCGAACCGGTCCGGATGATGTACCGTGGAATACGCGAGGTGTACAATCGATTGCTCGGGCCGACGGGAATGCGCGATGAAGGTGTGTCACTGCAGGCCCGTGTACCACCGTACGTGCCCTTTCCGTGCGATGTCCGGGGGTACAGAAGTCCGACGCCACCGACCAGCGTGCATCAGTTGCGCCCGGGAGACTTCGATGTGGTGGCAGCACTCGGCGATTCGCTGACCAGTGCCACCGGTGCAAACTCCAGACAGTTCTGGGAGTTGCTGATCGACAATAGGGGCCTTTCGTGGTGCATTGGTGGGCAGGGCACGTGGAGGACGCACCTGACGCTGCCCAACATACTGAAAGAGTTCAACCCACGGCTGTTCGGGTAAGGGAGGGTTGGGATGGACCACTTTTGTTGAGGTGGATTTGGTGAATGATTTTTTTCTGTTCTATTCGGCGATGCGATTAGGTATTCGTTTGCGGACTCGTACAATGTACATCTGCCGTCACAGTTTAATGTGGCGGAGATCATAGCGACAACGAGCGATATGCCGTACAATGCGGCGTCGTTGGTGGAGCGAATGAAGGCTGATCCACGGTAAGAGTTTATTTTATTTAACTACACGGAAATCTGGTAATGATGTCCAATCGTCCATCAAAAGATGCAGGATTTAACACAAGAATAGATGAACTTTTAAAACCATAGGTTATGATTTATTTTAAAAACGGCTCCAAAGGTCTAATAATATTCGTTTATAGCTACCCATTGGTGGAAATACATTGCATTGAGCAAGAATCAGAATATTCTTGAAACTCAGAATGTACTTCGAAAGTTAATTTTCATGTATTTCTTCACAGCGTTAATTGGAATAAACACTGGAAGCTTCTCACTGTGATGATAGGAGGAAACGATTTCTGCTCGGATGTATGCTACCAAACGAACGCTACTGAGTGGATAAATCGCGATCAGGAGAAATACCTGCTAACAACTCTGCATTACCTTAAGAAGGTTATGCCAAGGTAATTCCAGTAGTCACCACAGTACTTCGACGATATCTTAAGTCTCTCGTTCAACACTTTTCTTTCTAGAACTTTGGTCAACCTAGTTCCTTCGCCATTGATTAATCTGTCCTTCTCCATCGACAAAGTGCAAGCCCCACTCACGTGCCAATTCGTGCGTCCCATCGAGTGTTCCTGTCTGTACGGACCAAAGTACTCTAGCCAGCGAAATCTTTACCGTCAGCTGGAGCGACGCTTCGTGAAGATCATGGAGCGAGTAAGTCATCGGCCAGAGTTCCACAGCAATGACTTTACCGTCGTCTACCAACCATTCTACCGAGATGCGAGCATTTTCCATCGACGGGACGGGAAACCGGACCTCTCGATAATGGCCATCGATTGTGTGCATCTCAGCCAGAAGGGCCACGCCGTATCGGCGAACGGGTTGTGGAACAATATGCTGGAACCGACGCGTCACAAAACCACCGTACTGCGGGAACTGTTCGAAGAGTTCCGGTGTCCAACACCGGAAAACCCTTACATTAGGACGTACTACAACAGTTGAATAAAATGCGTAAAGACTGGCTTATTATAACAATGTTTTGTTTGTTGTATATTTTATTCGATAGTTTCATCGCTTACGATGGTTCTGTACACAGGTAGCAAAACAACGAATGAGGGTTGAGTAAATGAGAGTGTTGGTGCGATGAGACGGGTCTCACTAATCCTAGGTTGATGAGTGCATGGGGTATCGTTTGAACTGACTTAGATGACATTACGTCCGTTTAACTTGGGACGCGGGATGATTCGATGAGGTGCGTATGTTTAGTGATGGTGCGGTACACCGTAGGTTGGACGCGGTGGTCCGTACGAGGATGATGGGGCACGGTACGAGGAAAGCGACGATCCGTGCGATGATGGCCGATGATGATGTCCGGAGGAACCGAACGACGGTACACCGTACGAGGACGATGGGATGGCAACGAACGAAGGTCCGGACGAGTGAGATGAACCGTGAGAGTATGAACCACCCGAGTGAGATGAGTAGGATGGTGCGGAGTAGTGAGAGGAAACTGAAGGAGCTCCGTAGCTGGAAGATAGCGATGGAGCACCGTACGACGAGGATAGACCCGAGAAGGAAGAATGCGATGAGACTGATGGTGCAGAGTAGTGAGAAGATAGCGATGGTGCAGAGTAGTGAGAAGATACGGAAGGAGCAGAGTAGTGAGATGAGACAGGTGCAGAGTAGTGAGATGAGACAGATGAAGCAGAGTAGTGAGATGAGACAGATGGAGCAGAGTAGTGAGATGAGACAGATGGTGCAGAGTAAGAGGATGAGTAAGATGAGCCTCCCGATGAGTAACCATGCGAGGGCGTGAAGGACGAATGCGACGAGTAGGAAGGTGCCGAGTAGGACGATGAATGAGACGAGTACGATGGCACGGAGTACGACGAGTGAGATGGACCGTGAGCGGTCTTGTAGTACTCAGCAACCTGGATGCCTTGCTGGACGTGTCCTAGTTCGATGCCGGTAGCCTTGCCGTGTCCGTGACCAGAGTACGAAGGGACTCCGTAAACCGGCGAAGGAGGTCCATACGATCCGGACGGTGGTCCATAAGAGGACGAAATCGAGCCAGCATAGCCACCACCTCCGTGAGATCCGGAGTTCTCATGTTCCAGGAGCGCTTCCTTCACCTTGTGCAGCAGGCTGTGATCGACGTGCAGTCCCTCGGAGGTTTGATGACCGGGGCTAACAGCGATATAACCACCATCGTCGTATCCACCGCCACCGCCACCACCACCATGACCGTGACCATGGCCGTAACCACCATGAACTGGAGGTTCAGCACAGACGAGACTTGCGCCGACCAGGAAGAAAATCTGGAACGAAAGAAACGAAACACGCTTGCTTACTAGGAGCCTGTCACTTGGAGTTTATTTTAAGAAACAATCCAACCGAGAAAGTTGTCAGAATTGCGTAACCCTCGCCCGAGAAAATCTCCTCTTTCGAAAGGATCATATCTTCACGCGGTAAATCTACCGACAAAAAACAAAGAGGTTAAGTTGATCACCCGCAAGGGCTCGGCAGGATCGGCCCGTTCAAAACCAAGCAATGTTAGTGGCGTACTTGCTTAAACTTATGGCAAGAGAAATCACGGCGCTAGCCGGATTCGAACGAAAAACCCACGCTAGCCACACAAAACCGGGCGTCATCCATAACCGGGAAACGGTTCATATCTAGGCCCGCAGGGTTTTGCGCGCGTTGCGTAACACAAAACGGACCATACACTCGGACGAAGGTGGCCAAACTCCTTTCTCCGTCGGGGGTTTTAAGTACCCGGCATGGCCATGGGTACATAGCTGGGAAGGTGTCGGTACGAAAGTGGCCCGTTTTCGGTATGGTTTACCTTTTACAAACCGAAACAGGATTAATCATGGCCGCGGGAGCCACAAGTACGGTACGATCGATGCAATAAGGTTAAGTTTGATGTGCACTTCCCTTCTGCATCATCGTCGTCATCATCATTTGACGAGCACCATGAACACCCAAACCGAGCGATAATATCCGTAGCGCTGAATGGTTTACTCTTAACGACTTCTTTCAGAAGCGTTCCAGTTAAATGGCGCAAGTGAAAGTGTAACTGAACACCCGGTCGAGAGGGATTGTTTTTTTTTCTCATCCTCAGGATTACCGGACATCTACCATCGTGACATAATCACATTTTAGTGTCGACGGTAAAGAAAGTGTTGTCTGATTTCAAGTTTTTGCATTTCATCTTGCTTTTGCGGACATTAGCGTCAGTTTTCGAAATGTTGCAGTTCCTTCATTCTGCGCAACAATGTGTGGTTTGCTAAGTACGGGTGTTAGAAGGAGGCGTAAGATGCAGTTGCACTCGAAGAGAAGTTATTTCGAGTGGTCCGGTAAGTTGTGTGTGTGTGTGTGTGGCTCATTAGCGGTATGATAAGTGGTCCTCTTGTGATGTTAGCTATTTAGACGACACAGGGTCAATGGAGTACATAATGAATGAAAGCATTGATAGGAGTGTGGGATGAGTTTGTGGTAATTAGCGGTCATTCATCTAGTGTACAATGAGTAAATGTTGAGGAAATTGTACCATTTCCTGTTCGGGACACAGAATTGCATTTGGATTACTGTTTTGTAATATTTAAGGCATTGTGGATATGAATGTTTCACACGGTTTCCGATAAGAAACTGCAATGTACGAGCCATTTCTGAACTTTGCACAAAAAGAGGTGGATCATTTGCAGGTAAGGCTGAATTTCGTCTCATTTTTTCGATATCGCTCAAGTTAACCAGACATTGTGTCTTCAGCAATAAGTAACCTGTATTATTTCTGTCGAATTCTAATTCCCCTGGAGCTGAGCTCTCGTAAAATGGCTAGAATTTTCTTCGTTTGTCTCGGAATTCAGTATTGTAGTCTGAAAAAACAGTTCTCAAAAATGTATCAAATGAAGGAAAATGTTACTGAGACAACACTTTAAGTCTCAAGACAATGCATACAATAATTTAAGAGATTGTACAATGCTTTCAATTTTAGCTTGCCTTACACCTACATCAACTTACTCTTTTTCTACTTTTTTTTGCCCTTGTACGACTGCACTGCCTAGAGAGGTCTTGGATCACCATCAATTTCTACGACTTGACTATTTCTATGTCTTCGGCAGCGAACTGCCGGAACTGTCTGGAACAGTTTTAAAAATATGATTATTCGATGAGTATGATGAGTAGTAATATTACTACAACATATTAAAAACAGTTTATGGGATTAAACTAAACCTGAATTAATCTACACTTGTTCAGCATACATTGAAAAACTTCAATTGCATCTCAGGAGTCTGAGGTGAAGACTTGAAACCATTAATCAAAGTCAAAAACCATTTATAAGAGTATGCTTATTTTCTAAAATACACCTGAAAAAGGCATTCTCGTTACTCAAATTAAGCAAAGATGCGTCAAATTATGCTGCTAAAGCTTAAGAAACCCTTCATACAGATAATCTTCAGTACATACCAGAGAAGAGATCGCTTTTATAGCTTATAGATATCGATAGAAAGCTATTAACAAAACAAACATTCAGTTTAACATCATGTTACATCATGCAGCAATTGATTGGACACCGCATTTTCAATGCATTAAGCTTTTAATCAACCGTTTAATTTGTTTCCGGCTTTTCCCCCCTCGATTTTCATTCGGCTCCACACAACACTCCATTGTCACTTGTCCTTTTTGGTTTATCCTCTTGTTACGTAGCACACCACAAGCAAGCAAAATTCCAACCGCGAAGAGGAAAAAATCAGCACAACCACCCTTATAATGACACGTTTCTTGACGTGTTTGCAATTTTTTTAGCTTCTCTCGTGTGAGCTTGGGAGGAAGTAATTGAAGTGGATTGTTTTTGGGCCTTTTTTCGCTTGCCAAGCACACAAAAAAAGGGACCTCACACTTTAATGTTTCTCTCCTATCGGTTCGATCAATTGATCACTTTCACTTGGAACGGTGCGGAGTGTGTTTGTTCGCTTTTGCTTCTCGCGGCCGCTTTTTGTTCGGCTCTAATGGGGTGAGGTTTTTCCCACCCAGGAATCAAACCAATTGTGTATCCGGTATTGCAGCATCGCACAGTTTCATGAGCACTGATCGTTCGTTTTTTTTGTTGTCTTCTGTCTGTAACTTGCTGTCCCGAAAAATTGCACCACGCAGCTTAGACTCTTAACGAAATTAAACAAAGATCTTCCGTACACGATCGTTCGGCGGTTCACTTTCCATTACATGACGCTGTTACACACTTACCGCACTGAATCGATTCATTTCCCTTTTTTTTTTGGGGGGGTTTTCGGTTTTAACGAGCACGTGTAAACTGAGGAAAAATGACACCACACACAGGTAAGGGTGTTTTGTGTTTTTCGGCAAGGTCGAGTGCCTGACGAAGTACCACTGGACGGGGCGTTGCAGCTTAGCCGAGTTGCGCTTTGCACACTGTACGGTGATCACTGATGGCTTACCGGTGGCGAACAATCTCTTTTATAGGAGACCCGGCACACCGCCCGATCTGGAGATCTCTTGCGAGAGGTGGTGGTCCACGGGTTTATCTCGTGTGCTGCGATGTGCGAACAGAAAGAGAGCGAATCTCCTTCCAGCTGCACCGGAAAGGGTGGAAACTGTTGTAGAAGCTCCTGCTCCTTCAGTGTCGGCATCTTTCACTTCGTGAACGAAGGAGGAAGATCGTACGTGAAGCTCTGGAGTGGCTGGTCTGGGCCCAGTGGGACATACCGCAACGACACAGCTGGATTACGCGCCCGATGAGCGTTCAAGGTGCGAGGAAAATTTGGTTTTATTTTCAAGGGAATGATGTGTCCGAAGCCACTTGTCTTCACGTAACTTGGAATCAAAAAAGTTGGAGTACACCAGTCGGGATGTCTCAAGAAGAAGAGTTTCATTTCAGTTCCCCAAAACCTGAAGACAATCCTTTGCGCCGGTTACGCAACGGACAGGATCGGATCGAAAGGAGCGAATGGGTGGAAAAGTCACAGTGAACGGAGGCGTACACGGTATCTGTCGACATTTCCGAGCCTGATGATGACCGCCGCGAAAGGTCTGTCATTTTCATCGCAACGGGGATGGATGGAAATGAGTTTGTGCCGGTCGTTGCGTTTGCTAGTTGGACGAGTTATTTACGGTTTGATCGCATTGATATGAGATGCGTAATTGACATTTACAGCGCTTTGCAATTGCGCGTTGTGTGGCAGGTTGACAATGTAGGATTGTGACAGTAATTTGCATGTGTCGTTCGTTTTTTCGTTGTGAGAGATTTGTTTGTTTGAATCGTTTTGTTTTTCTGTCCCAAATGACCTTTGCTGGGGAGTAGTTTGTCAGTGCTAGGCCACATCAGTAAAAGGGAACATTTAATGCGCTTTATGTTGATTTGATGCAGCATCGTGTAATTGATTTTTTGTTGTATGCTTTCTTAAAAGACATTCACTGAAATTTAGGTTAATTACACAATGTAATTTAGTTGTGTTTAGTATTTGCAATGCTTACAATATTGGAAAATATGCATTAATAAATGAAATAGAGATTAAATAGATAAGAAAATCACAAGGCATTTATATTACATAACATTTTTAGTACAATAAATATCCTTAAAATTCTTGAACTTATGACAAACCCACTTCAAAAAACATTTTTTAAATTGAAAAAAGCTTGAGAGATAGAATAGAATAGAATAAAAAACAAGAATGAGCAAAACAAAAACAACAGAACGATAAAAAAAGTTTTGTGAAATAATCTTAAGAGATAATTAAAATATATTAAATGAATTAGGATAATATTTTAAAAGAATAAAGTAAAAATATTTGCATAGTCTCAATTTATTGTACACATTCTGGAACATGGACTTTCTCCAAAACTGAGGCATTCTTGTAAATTTGGACATACTAGACTAGCCAGACTCCGATTGGCTGGAGCGATCCAGCTCGTTGAGGCTTCTTAGGCTGTCTACATTGAGATGGAATGATGACGTTAACTGGCGAATTGACTGAGGACAGCGCTAGCAACTCGAGGATTGTAGCAACATGCCAAGAACACGAAACGACTGTGGTGCCTGATAATCTAACCAGGCCCAATTTTCTTTCTCAATTTCTAAGTAAGCAGGACTTTTATCTTTTTATTGTGTATCCGAGATGACCAACAAAAATCCTTGTCCAAAGTCAGTTTGCAATATTTTTATAGAAGTAAAAGCTAGCGAAGTATAAGTGCTCTTGATCGGAAAATTTCGAATTAAGTGATCTTTCTACAGCATCAACAAATAAAGGTTAATTATAGTTGCTCACGCTTCTTTCTCTCTGCTCACGAAATTACGAAACAGTTTCATTCTTCACGGGCTAATGCTGTAATCAGAACACATCGTGGACATCATGGACATTATGCAAGCTCCTCCCAACCCGACGTTGATGATCACTGAACACGACCACGCCACATTGTTCCGTTCCGAACGGAGTGACCGCTCGACGGAGGACAACATACACAAGAAAAAAAAGAAGATAAATATAAAACCACACCACATCCATCATAACGTCCAGGCTTTATAACAAAACCTTTTGTGACAAGCAGACAAACTGCTCTACTACTATTTTTTCTATCCCTTCTGTCATGTGGTTGCCTGGACGCTAACTCACCCGGACGGTTTGTGTCATTTGAAAGTGATCCCACGGCGATGCCGTTGAATTCGTTCGAAAATCGATCAGCCAACCGAACTAGATCACACTTGCATCCGACCAGCAAACGTGGAAGGAAACTGGCAGCGAGACCTCGAAGCACACATCCGAAATGGCCGAAAGCGTTTGTGACACATTCGGTTACATGGCGGAAGTTGTCCACCAGTCGCGACCCGTCCTGCACCAGGTTCAAGCAGGGGGTCGGCGATGTTGTCATCGCGTACGGCAGCCAAGTGTATGATACAATATCTTTGATTACCGAAAATGTGGTAAAATTATGTACGCTTTTTGTCGCTGTCCGCTATCTCTATCGCTCTGTTATAGTTGGGCGAGTTACTCGGGAGGCACTCACTAGGAACCATTGTTTGATGGACTACTGGAGAAATCCCCCTGCATTGCATAAGCGCCCTGGCCGGTGAAAGAAGAAATGTGCTCGTGGCCTAGTGGCCCACGAACGATCCGGTGTTGACGAAGATAAAGTGAAGGGAACGATGTCGTGGGCCTGGAATCGTTCCGACGTTCCAAACGGCGGAACCTCCCTTTCGGGTTCGGTTGAATCCTCCGACTCCGACAACAAGTTCTTTCACCCAGGTTCGAAGGCGTTCAAAACGGCCGCACAGCATAATCGGCCGATCGCGCGAAGCCTGATCGTTCGAAAAGGTCGGGTGAATTTACTGGCTTCTGGGTGAGCAGGGTTGTAATAAGTTGTGATAAACTCATAATTCCGACACCCGGACAACGGAGGAACATTATGCAATTTAGGCGCGGGCAGGTAATGCTAAACTTGGAAAGTAATCGAAAGCTGTTTGACCGCTGGTTCTGCTGGAAGGAAGCGTCCAACCGTCCACCGCAGGTTAAATAAGATATCTCTCGACACTGGACGGCTGGACATCGGCAAACCATGGTGATTGATGGAGTACCACAAACAAAAAGGGAATCCCCTGAATCTACATTCTCCTGTTGGGAGTGACATTAACATGTCGTTTGGAAGCAAATCTCCGCTCCGTTCGTAATTGTTTAATTTAGTACTGTTTGTTTCGTTGTTCGCCATTAGATCAGCAAACGGTTGGTCGCGCTAACGTCGAAAGACCAATCTTTGGCAGCCAAACTGCGCTTTAGGAAACGACGAAACGGGACAACTAAAATCCAATCCGGTCCAAAGATATAAAACAAATAGATTCGCTTTCGCGAATAGACGACCCGAGCCGGTTGGGGCCAATAAAATGCACGTGACCGATCGCGATTGAGTTGACTGTTTTTTTTCGGTGTGTGTGTTCTTCGGCTATTCGGGTGATGTACTTTCATTTTCATTTCCGAGGTACAGGTTGATGGGAGTGAAAATTGAGGAGATGATGATTGAATGTGATGTCGCTGAGTGGAAGTCATTTGATGCATACCGCCATTAAGATGTCGTTGGGCAACGGTTGGGCTGAATCATCCTTACGAGGTTGGGATGTTGTTGCAATAGTATGTGATTAAAACAGTTGTAGTTCATAGTTGTTTATTTTTATTGTTATTTTTAACTTTCAAATGCCGGTGTTTTTCCTGGTTTAATATTTACATTCATCATTTGATCTACTGGACATAGTTTAAATGTGGTATGATTGCAATTTAATCATTTTTTTGTAGTATGTTCTTTTGTTTTCCTTTTTGAGGTTAGCTGTTTTAGTTAACATCTTTACAACTTCCAGCCTAGGAGTTTTATGTTGTTATAATTTATATTGTATTGATTTGTTCTTTATATAGTTTTGTTTCAATTAATACACGTTTTGATTCATACACATACATTTTTGAATTGTTTGTTTGTTATCGTACCATACCTCTCAATTTTCCTTATTATCAGTCACATGTTGCGGTAGGCAGCATCTTTCTATCAGAGATTTTTATTATTTTTCTGATGAATAAAGTTGAAATTATTTCTTTTACACTTCGTTTATCGATAATAGTAATAGAGGGTAGTCTTAACGTTTTTCCTATTTTATATATACTTATAATTTTTTTTTTATTTTTTTTTAAAGTTTTTGAAATTTTCAATCGTTTTATATGTGTTAAAACTTTTTCTTATGTTTCATATCATATCTTTTATTATGTTTTTATTAACATCCTAAAGATTTGGAAATTTTTGCAGTTTTAATTGCGTGAGTAATAAAAAACGTCTTTTATATTATTTGATTTCTATGTTTGCATCAATGTTTCACATCAAGTGACTTCTCATATTTTAGGGTAGGGTTAGGGTATTTAGTATACAGTAAGTAGAGAAAAGGTTTTTATGTAAGTAATGGTGAGAATTCTTAGTAGTAACTAAGAATTTAAATTCATCTGAACGTATTACAACTAATGTTCGTGACCAAGAAAATACAGTACGATGTAACATTCTGATGTTTGTGATATGGTGGGATCAAGTATAAGTTATGTATTACGAGCCTGACATGTGGTTGGTAGGGGAAAAAATAGATATTTGAGGACTTTTAATTTCAATTTAGAAAACTATCATGAAAAAACTCATGAGTAGATAATTTAAGAAAAGTCTAGACAAACCAGTGAAAAATGTGTGAAAAAGTATTCTTTAAAGAACCAGATTAATATTATTTACCACGCGTTGGCTATCCTAGACCCGTACCTGGATGGTCACGAGAAATGAAACCGTCTGTTTGAGATTCGATTCTTGGTTCATTCTTGTTAAATACTGGCGCTGCTACAGTCTCATCCGGAGCACAAATAATGTTTCTATTAAATAACCTATTACACATTCCTATTATCTGTTCTTTCCGTTACGACTTTTCTCGCATCTAATAAGGAAATGCGTCTCGGATAAGCATTCAAATATCATTATCCAACCAACTGTATCTCGCGTGCCTGAAAAGTGCTTGATTTTTGCTTTCATTTCATATCACTTAGTTTGCATTTTGCGTTAATTTTGCGATAACAATTAGCACCGTTTACCACCACGAGCAAACCGTCAGGGGTAGGATAGTTGCTTTAAGCCGATTCTCTAAACATGGAGAACGCACAAAATCTGCAACTTTATTATCGCAACAAAGCAAGCTCCACTTTATCGGCTTTATGTAATCGTGTTAAAGACACACGGGCACTTCACTGTACAGGGAAGGAAAACGAAACAGCGGGACATAAAATGCAACCCCAAAAAAAACCTGCAGATGGAAAAAGAAATGGAACAAAAAGTTGATCTGATTTTCTGTTTTTTTTTTTCGTTCGTTTTAGCTGTCGCGTGAACAACGTTTCACATGATGCAACTCGGCAACGACACTGACGGGAGCGGAACGGTTCAAAGTTGGCACGAGATGATGCACCACGATCGGATTGAAGAAAGTGGCAAAGTAACAGCTGAGTGTACGGTGAAGGCGAAAGGAGAGAGAGAGAGAGAGAGAGGGTCTGTGTGTGTGTCGAAAAAAACCTAAATAAATCCAATTTATCCGAAACACCTTGCAGTGCACCGATGCAGCACGGGATGGGGCGTTTTCTTACGTTTAGCAGATGTGGTCTTATTTCCTCTTATATATATTTCTTTTCGCAACATAATTGCATAATTATGCATTTCGTTCCGGCCGTCGAGCTTTGCGAAAAAGAACGAAAGAAGTAAAACGAAAATCACACATTTTTCAGCTTGCGAAAAAGGTTTTTGATTGGCGCTTCTCATTTCCCTTTCAAAGGGTTGTGTGATTGAGTATGTGTGCTTTGGGGGGTGTAGTGCTTGTATGACCGCGTGTAAGTAGCTCGCTCAAGTAAGTCGCGTAATTCGTGTCGCACTACTTCACGCCTTCACCATTTAGTCACTCATTAACTTCCCCTGTGCAGTGGCAACAGGCGGGCAGCTTTTTACATCTTGTTGGTGTTCGCTGACTGTTCCATTAGAGCGAAGGAACAAACGCTTCTGCTGGCTGCTCGTCAGCGATGCGGTTAATTTTTGTCGCACCACTAAAAGGGAAGCACCGAGCGAGTCCGCAAATTGAGTAGGTTAAATTTGCCTCTTCGGAGTTTGGTTGGAGTTTTTTCTTCTTCTTCGTGAAGCTGTTTAGCGAAATTGCTCATTGTTGGCACCTGCATGTGACAGGTGGAACGGGTTACACAATCGGCAGGCCAAAGCTTAAGACGTTAATAGTTTTATGGACGGTTAGAAGTTGCTGCACGGAACCCAGCGGCAAGCGCATACAATCCAGTCGAGCGAATTTATTATCAGATGTTGATTGTGGTTATCGCATCACTAATTAGTGTAGTTACGTGCATTTTATGATATTGTGCTACTTATGCGTTTTTTTGTGTGTGTGCCATATTTGGAATTTTAGGAGCAAATGCTTAAATTGGGCAAAAATGAAAGGTAGATTTCTTTGGCGAAAGTCTATGACAGTGTGTGCTTTAACCTTGAGTGTACTATGTTGCCAGCTTACTATGCTGCGAATGAGAAGAGATTGCAAAAAATCTTTTTTTTATGTGATGATGAGGGTATTTAAAACGAATCATCGCAGAGAAACAAAAACTTGCTAGAACATCGACTGCAACAGAAAACACAAGTTTTGTGAATTGTTGCTGAAAGACCCAGTGGCGGATCAAACGGTGGGCGGAGTAGGCGGCCGCCATTTGGAGGGCCCCGAAAAACGAAGGTCTTAGTAATCAGATGAATTCTTGGGACCCCGACTTCCTTGCCATGATCCGCCTCTGGAAAGACCTGAACTTAAGAAAGATTTTTTTGTTACAAAAAGTTCTCGAAGAAAGAGAAAGTCTTTCTTGAGTTCAATTTATTTAGCTTAGTCATTTAAATCTTCTGATTAGCGAACCAGACGCTTTCAGTGTCCGTAGTTTAAGGCTTCTTGGCTAGTTGGGACTAACCATAAGCCCTTAAGTAAAAAGCTTAGCAACTGTAAGTAACACATTCTTGGTGGGAAGTTGTTATCGTGCGAGAACCAAAACACGGAAATCCCTTTAACAAAATATTTATCTTCTTGTGTGTGCTACGTTGCACATTCTTGTTGGAACAACCTCATTTTCACATCCATATCGCACAGTTAAGGACATAAGATATATGGATGGTTGCTAGGTCGTATGGAAACGGGTAATTAAATCGACTATGAAAACTTTCGTTTGTTGACGAACCAACCTCCAAAATTCTTCTTCTTCTGTGGCACTACAACCTCGTGAGGTCTTGGCCTGCTATTTCTAGCTTTCTATGACTTGGTTTTTTACCCGTAGCTGGATAGTCAGTCCTGCGTACGGGAACCTCCAAATTAGTACACAATAAATAGTGACTATCTCTGAAGATGGATAGCGAATTGGTGAATCTTATGTGGATTGATATTGTTCCAAATTCCATTATAACATATTGTTGCTTAAGGCAGGTCAATTTTGGGAACTGTTTCTAACAGTTCCTAATCATAACCAGGATACGTATAACTTAGCCTATAATAGTTAAACTTGACCACCTGCGTCGATTGGAGGAATTTAATTTCAGAATTTAGAAAGTTTAAGCTTTTCAGAGGCCAAATTCTTCTCTCCATTTAATTTTTATAGTGTAGGGGCGATATTCTTCAACTTTGCCACTAGCGAGCTTTAATAATATGGACTTAATCAGTTGGAAAATGCTTGTAAATAACGTTCCCAGACGTCAATTTTCTTCATATTCCTTTGTGGGCCTGATTGAAAAGGCTTGAGGGATGAATCCGGGTCGCGAGTTGTATGTTTGAGAAATCAACGTTTCGGTAAACTGGTGTCTTAAAAACAACTTTTGTTCGAAGACGATACCCCACAATGAATTTGGAGTTATTACTCATTATCTATGCCTCAAAAACTCCTTTACTTAATGAATTCTTTTCGTTGTTGATGATTAGAATAGAGACTTAAATCTGATAGGAAATTGAGAACTAAAGACGAAGTGCCAAAATGGGGTTAATGCGATCTTAAATTTAAAGACTTATGAAGTTTGTGGAGGAGAAACAACGAAATTCACTAACATGTCTTATATCTCTTGATTTTCTTCCACTGTCTAATGTATTAATTAATAATATAAATGTCCAATCCACTTAAACATGCACTAATCCTCTTGAGACACTAAATGCTTCTATCCATTATCCATGTTTACTGCCACAAATTCATCCTAATGATCTCGTATCCACATCGAAGGACAGGATATCCCAATACCCCTCAACAATAGTGAAAACCTCTAAAGTTTGAATGTTTATGTTGTGCTCCACAAAATCCCACCAAAGTCTACCAATAAACATGTTTTAACACCTTCACCCAACCACTAATGTGATCAACATTCCCCGCTGTGTTTGTGACGCTACTTACGCATGTCCACCAACTTTATTTGGCTAACAAAACGCCACACACACACACGATCTATGATGAGAAATGGTCAACCTTTTCCCGCACTCGGATGACGCGCCGTGAGGTCTTGCAATCAATCATATCCAATTAATAAATGGCCCACAAGCGAACGATCGCTTTATAGGCCATGTGGAGAAGATAAGTTCGTGATCGTGCTTGTTCGGGCACGCACGGTTGCAACCCTTACGCAATGCAAATGCACCTTAAGAAACGGCTTCGTTCACAAAACAGAAGTGATTAATAGCGGCAGCTTCATCCGGCAGGGAGAAAGATTAGCGTGGTCCATACTCCAGATTCTGATACGCGCTACAAATTGTAGAGTTTGTTGCGTTGCCCCTCCCATAAAGCGGAGATTCCTTTCACTATGGTGTCGCTCAGCGATGAGATGGGGCTAAATAGCACAGTTTAAACAGTGTTTCCGTGTGCCGAAATTACTTTACAAGGCCCACAACCACATTCCGTTACACTATCGCGGGACGTCTAATCTACGGGAGAAGGCACGAGTGTTGCGCAATAATGGATAATGGAATGCTTATGAATCTCACATTACGTTCGTCAACAATGAGAATTAGTGCATTATTAAACCATTAGATGCGGCGTGTTTCTTTTTTATTTGCAGCTCCACCGGGGTTGCAAATGTTAAAGTTAAGTGACAATCAAACGGAACGACCTGGAATGGTACGAATTCGCTTCCCGAATGGCGCGACTTACCACAACACACACAAGGGAGCTGGTAGAAATAGGAGTACGAGAGCTTTCGAGCAATCGAAGCTATTTTATGAATGAAATGGGAAAGCTCTGCAGTCGGGTTGGAATTCGGCGGAACACGTAGACGCCGAGCGAGACGATCTTATCGGAACTAATGAAGATCTTTGATCGATATAATGGTGTAATTAAATCATCTGGTCGCTTTCATAAGGTAAGTGTTTGAACAGAGATGTATTTGAAGTTTACTGAGTTGTGTCGATGGGTTGTTTTGCACTCTCGATGTACTCATGCCTGTGCGAAAGGTAATGTAATCACGTAAGGTAGAGGAATTTAATAAAAAAATGTGTTGGTTTTTCCTAAGTATTTGAGATGACAACTATGATACCTTTAAATGAATTTAATCTGCCTAAGTATTGTGATGACACCTATGAAACCTTTATTAGTGATGTTTTAATGAATCTTAGAAAGTGTTGTAAACAGGAACGGTTACTTAAATACGAAAGATTTTCAACAAGGCTGAAGTTTATAGAGATAAAGGTATAAAAGAATAAAGTAATAACTTTGTATAATATTTAGTTCATAAAACACAAGAGAAATACAAAAAAATAAATAAGAAATTATAATAATCATGAAAAACATTGAATCTCGGAAAACACAATAAAATAGATAAAATATAAAAACTCAAAAGTGTATTTACAAGCAGGCCATCCGATATATAAAGAAGGGAATGATTAAACCAAAACTGAAGTAAATGTTAATAAAAACATACAAAAAACGCGTAGAACATTTTTTTATATAACAAAACCAACAATAAAACGATGATTTTGCACATACGTTGATAATTGGAAGTAGACACAATAAAAGACAATGTATTAAACACAAAATTATGCTAAATTTTATCCGGAAAATTGTTTGATTATAAAAATAAAAGAAACAGAAAAATTAAAGTAAAAAACTAATGCAGGATGTAAGCAAGCAAAACAGCCATAAGGGACTCTTAATGAAGTTCGATGAATAAAACGAACTTAAATTGTTACTAAATAACATTCTTTAATAGACGATGTTTGTTTCCTTACACACATCTTTTATCATTTTCATTATTAAATCCATTCTATTGGTTGCTTAGTTTTTTATTTCTATTAACAATTGTACACTTTAATATGTTTCACTCTGGTTGATTTATATTTTATATATTTATGGCTTTTGTATTATTTTTAAACTATAATTTACTTTATGCATACTATATCTCTGGTGCTTATGAGACACACAACATATAATAGATTTTACTGATAACGTCAATCAACCTTCTAATTGGGTAAAGATGGAGTTGTTTTGCGTCATCTTTCTTTTTTGTTTACATATGTTTTTTACCACAACCCGGAAGTAATCCGCCATGATGCATTTTTTTCACTTGTTTTTGTTGTCTTGTCCAAACCATTTCATTCAGAACACAAAACGGTCAAGTTGGTTGCGGTTAAGGCAACAAAAAAAAAAAACGAGTCGATAATCGCAACTATCGAATCGTCGATTTTTTTCGGGAACAGTGAAAGTTGAACAATGTCAGTGCATTGCATGACCATATTGGAGAAAGAGAGTCGCAAAAATACCATCAAGCAAAAACAAAAAAACCCTCTAGCCTCCTGGTTAACCTTCACTAATCCTACCAAGAGATTGTGAGGGTAAGCTAGGGTAAAGGGAACACCCTCTGAGCTTCGGTACGTAGGCAATATTTCATCTGTTGTGTCCACAGGCACTTCTAAGCCGAAGAGAATGCATTTTTCGAAGTTCGACCTGCGTTGCGTGTGCGCGTGTGTACAGCACCAAAGCATCATTAACCTCTGGCACAGGATGGTTGTGGATGATTGTCATCGCAGGTTGACGTAAACGCGGGTGAAAGAAGGCGCAACTGTCACTTCGTAGTCCGACACACACACACTGCACAACTTTACGGCCTTTTTAGAGGCTTTTTTTTTTGGAGCGAACCTCGATCCCTCCATCCGGAAGCGGATGAAAGGAGCAGCAGTCGAGAGAAAGAGTTAATGCTCGTATCGTGCAAACGCAGATGACCGTTACAATGGCGTGTAAAAGTAAACCTCATCACAATGGAAGCTTGGGTCGTCATGGTGAGTGCGCGGTATTTCGATACGCACTCGGATTGACATTAGCGAGACCTGGTACGACATTAGGATGAACCATTGTTAGTGCTACCACCGACCACCTGTAGTAGTAGCCATAACTGTCAAAATAGTCAGTCACATCCACACGCCATGTCATCAAGCGTTGGCATGGCAGTCGGAGGGCAGTCTCCCAGCACCTTCTACATTTCCCATGATTGATTATTTAATTGATGAATAGCTCGCCAAAAGTTGAGCCGAAATAGGCTTTCAGTACCACCGCCGTTGCATGAGTGCTGCCAGGGTGGGGTTTCACTATGTGTGTCTCGCTGCGTTTGTGTGTGTGTGTGCGAGTGTTTTGGGAAGAAAGGTTTTATTTCTCGGTGAAAGGAGCAGTGCGCTTGTTGCATGATGATCTCTCTCCAGCATCGGATGTTGAAGGATAGGGTATTTTGATTTTTGGCGTTCCGTGTTTCTACCCCGTTTTTGTTTGTACGGTGATGTTTTGGCAAATCGGGCAGCCGCATGCAAAAACATCGGGCGAGAGATTATGAAAGGGATTACTTACAAAAATCAATACACCGCACTGTACGGTTTTGATGAAGGCTGTGTAGAGAGCATCGATTACGCTTTATATGGGATCGGTTACGGCTGACAGGGTTAAGCGTTTAGGATTTTTTGGGTGCGGTGGGAACTATTGTGCAGTCGGACGAAAGGTCACGGATAAGGAAAATAGTTCGTGGTCAGCATGAGATTTTTGAATTATTTGAAAGATTGATTTCAAACATATTTCGTCTATTTCACTATTCACATTGATTGGGGAGGATGGTTGGGACGCGAAGGTTATTTAATTTATTTTATTATTGCTTTCTTTGCTTTTTTTGCAAATGTTTAAAGTGTCGTATGTAAAATCATATGTAAAACTATAACATTCTGTAAAGGCTTATCTTTCAATTTTATCTTCTTCATTGTAATGCGCTCTTGTTGGCCATTTAATCGTTCCTTTGAGGTTCTCCATCAAGGTCCTTAGGATTTATTTAAAATTTTATTGCGATATTCCATTTTTATACAGTAACGGACTATAGAATAAGACCAACTAATTTTGCATAATAAACGTAAAAATGTGATTTTGATATTAATTTTCAAGCAAATTGAATCGAATTAGTTTATTTTTGTAAAACTTTCTGGAAGGTTTTGTAAAAGGAGGTATTATTGAATCAATTACTTGTTTCTGAGACTTGTATTGTCTTACTGATGAAAATTTGGCCAAAACACATAACACAATGAAATAAGAATTCGTCAAATGTATCTAGCAAATTTTTTAAAATTAATTTTGGGAATCTCTTCTTTACACTATTGAACTTGCACTAACTTCAATTCGTACATTAGCTTGGGAATTAGAAAAGGATAAATAAAAATCGTATGTAATGGTAGCGTTAGTTTATTACCTAAGGTCCTAAATGTTGTTTTATTAGTTTCTAAATGTAGAAAATTTGTGTGAATTTTTTAAAAGTTATTTTAATATAAACTCAAAATTAGGAATTTTTAATACAACCTTATATTTCCCCCTTGACTGTATATTTATATCAAACACTGCGAACAGTGAGTAAGCATGCGAATTGCATAGCTTCATTTCCAAAAACATCGCGCAGCTAAACAAGCGTCAGCTTTTTCGTTGAGCTTAAACAACGAACCGTAATTTAATAGATTTGAAGGATAGAATTGCATAAAGTGTTAATTTAAAACAAATTTGTAATATGTTTTGGTACAGAAATCATTTTAATATTACAGTATGATAGTTTCAATGTACCTCCTGTTGATCGCTGAACCACTGAACAAAAAATTGCATACCGGCAGGCGTAAACCTTACCATTTTCATCGAAACCAAACTTTCATCCCAAATGGATGATAATAACGCTTTATAACGTATGGTAACGTTACTACATCTTGTTACATGCGTTGTAGGGCCAGTTTTTTTTCTTCGGAGTGGTGTTTCGTGTCTTAAGTTGTCTACAATATATGCCTGTATGCAAGCAGTAAATGGTGACACCGGACTTGGGTATGGTTTGTCGAGGTTCATCTGGTTTTGTTGTTTGGTGATGCGTAGTTTTGACGCTTTAGTGCGAAGAAGATAACTACTAAATTTTACAACGATGCAGGGTGTGGCAGCATAGGTGGAGGACAGTTTATTCTCTGGGCATCCTCAGAAGATTGAAATCCCTTGTTCGATACAGCCTTGAGGACGACTATGATTTTTGAAGGACAAGGCCACTGAGTGTCAAGGATTTTATTTTTTGGTAAACGAGGTCTTTCAGCAGAAGAGCCCCTTTAGAGAGAGAAATACCACCCTCATCGTTAAACTCGCCACTGGAACTAACATAAGAGTGACTTGCTAACTACGCCGAACATTATTGATCATTTCCGCCAATCTTCACCTCAGGAAGGAACGAACAAAAACTATCTTCCCTCTCCACGATACCCAAACTTCTACGCTGATACGGCGTTATGGCGCTAACGATACTAGATACGGAAATTATCAACCCATTCGTTATCGTGAAACCGGTCATGGCGGTCTACGTAGGCATTCGGGGGTGTCAGGTGCCGCTAATTGCCGAACGGTTTTTCGGGCCATCGACCAGATTTCTATGCCGTCACTGTTGTGGCTTGAAAGGTTTTTTTTTCCTCATCTCGGTTTCGCTTAGAACGATGCTAATTATGAGGCTGTATGGGTGAGGAGGTATAACTGATCGGTCAAAGCTCACTTCGGCCCGTAGTGTTCTAGTGTGCTCCGGTGGTGAAGGATCGCAGGACGATTGTTACCAGTGCATCGTCAGTGTGTTCTCGAGCGATAGTGTCGTGTTGGAGAGACAGAAAGCTAGAGTTCTGGTGGATATAAAATTTGGATTTTGCAAAAGGTATGTTAAGGAAACAATATTTTAAGTTAATAAGATTGTAACGAAAGGTTATAATGTATAGAAGAATATTTACTGGACTAGTATTAGAAGCATAATTTTAATTTATTATTGTGAAGTTTGTTAAAAATTCTTGAAGGAATTTTAGAGATAAAAGTTCATTTTAATTGTGATTTTACAAGTTTTAAGTATATGCATTTATTATATTTATCAAGACTCCAAACTGTTAGTAAGGAACAATGAAAACCTTAATTTGAAGCATAGTAAAGTTAACAAACACTTCAAAAATTGCACGAAAGGAATGGTGTACTTGAATGAAAGTGAAAGGAGTCGCTGTCAAAGAAGGAACGATAAATCAATTTAGGATACGGTTTCCTTCCATTGTGAAATCCGTTTCACCTTGAACTTGAACCTGATAAAACCAGTTGCATACACAAGTGTTTCGTTCAGGTTTATCGGGTTGTTCTGTAAGAATTTGAAGCACAGATAATTTATTCAAAGTGTTGATAAAAAGTTTTTTTAATGAAGTAACACCGGCAAGTTCTAATGTGGAATGTCTTAAGCAGATGAGTGGATTTTTAAAGTTTTGAACGAAGCAAAAACAGGTATTAACTGTTCTTCTTGTCGGAACATTCTTGTTTTTAAAGAATGAGTTTTTCAAAACAGCGGTACCATGTTGCAAGTTCTGGTTATTGATTCCAGTTTTCTGTGGAATTAACATTCGATCTGGACAGATCTTCTAACTTTGTTGCTTTGGGGATTTTCCGGTTCCTCTCCTTGATTGATGGATATTGTTAGGAATGCTGCAGCGTTCAAATAAAATGATTACGTTCATAATGTAACAAGATAAATAATGCACATGGCATTGGAGTAACTGGTTATGGTTGTTTCATTTTAAAATTTTATTCAAAATTTCTAGTGTTTCATATGATATTTATGTTCTAAATTTCTTGGTCACATGTCTTGTTTTATAGTTTTTTATACAGTGAAGGATAATAGAATACGAAACATCTTTACCTATATTTTCAAACTACTGGTAAGACATGATCTTACCAAACTTAGGAAGAAGCGTCATTAACATCATCATATGCATAGCCCGTTTATTGTTGGTTTAATCAACTATATCCTTTCCCTATATTTCTGTAACACAAGCTTTATGTTATTTTCTTTTATTATTTGGTTCTTCTAAATTATTATATATTTTTTTAAAAGATTTCGTTACATATTTGCTGTGTTTTCAATGATTATTTGTTTTTTATTTATTTTTAAAGTTTAAAAAGAAAATTTTTTAATTATACCGCTGCCAGAAGTTGTTTATTTAAGGTTAATTTTAGCTTAATATGTGGTGTCTTTTGAAGTCCTGGGATATTTGTAAAGATGATGTTCAGGATTTACAAAAAATAAAATTAAAAATTAAGGAGGAAAATTAAGGAATTAAGGAAACACTTCACAGCTTGTTTTTTTTTTTTTTTTTTTTTTTTTTTTTTTAATTCCATT
>KZ061741.1:41253-76364 GCA_002091835.1 Anopheles maculatus
TTTTTTTTTTAATTCCATTAGAACGGCCTGGCCGTATTGCTTTTGACTTGTTTTTACCCGTAGCAGAATAGTCAGTCCTGCGTACCGGGGACCACCGGACCGCCCCAACACAGCTTGTTTTAATAACTATTTTATTGCTGAATATTTCGAATAGTCTGGAAAATATTTCTGTTAGGAGCTTTATGGGCAATTTTCATAATTCATAATTTTTTGCAAGTTGGAATCGATAAGTTTTATTAGTTCTAAAGGGATAATTTGATAAGCTTTGAAAAATTATGAGTGATGTTGTACTTTTAGTAGGATTTTAGTAGGTTGTACTTTTAGTAGGATTAATAATAGAAAAAAAATCAATAGTTGATAAAGGTTAAGTTACCTTTATTAGACTTTTGTTGTGAACGTGTTTTGTGACGTTTGTCTGTTTTGTTTTAAAATCCCGGTTTCTACTCGTCGATCACGATAATGTTTTGTAAATGCCGGAATAAAACAAGTTTCATGAATGTGTTTAATGCTAATTAGTAAAGCTGAAATGATTGTCACCCCCGTGACTTCATAACCAAAATTATTTCAAGGCCTTAAAACCGGTAGTGTCAATCGGGAAAATTAATATGAACCACAACTCACGGAAGAAAAAATCTTAACGAGTACCAATAACGTACGTTTTAAACATTATGGCACAACCGTCAAGACAATCCTTGTAGCATCTGAAGGCATGTAAATTATCAAATGAATTTACAAAAACTATACTCATGTCCTTGCTGGTGTCGTTTTTTTTACTGATAATTAACATATGTACACGACCGATGTACCGGATGTTTTCCTTCAATTTACACCATGCGGCAACATGATCGTCTTCCCATCCAACGCCGACTGTCCTTCACCTCAACCGGCTGTCGAACTGCACCATATCGTTAAAAACAAACAAACAAAGATATTTTAACCGCACGAAAGGTCACGCATGTAAAACAATGTCAACTGTTGCCGGCAGTTGCACTAAGCCCTCCTCTAATGTGCCGATGCCGGCAAACGGTGACCTTCGCCAAACGTGTACGGCAGTGCAAAGTCGTGTGACAATTGTTGATCTCCTTACGCGCATTAGTGGTACGAAATCTGGTTCGAGAAAAGGCACGAACCAGGGTCACAAACAAAACCCTAACACTCGCCAACAGAAAGTGCACCGGTTCATTGAAAAGTGTTCGCTCCAAAAACATGATACCCCGGTCGGTGGTAGTTCTTGTCCTGTGCGCTCATTTTGGCATGTGTTTTATTTCTCTGTGTGTCCATGTTGCTGGGGCTTTTCTTGTTTCTTTTTGCATACCAGCTCACTAGCACCGTTTTCTAGCGTTCGTATTTGTTTTGGTGTGTCGTTTTGTTTCTGTCTCGTATTCTTCTATTTCGCGTCGCTCTCTGTGTATGCGAATGGTGCAAAATGCAACCGACGCTCGTCACGACCCATTGCCTCGGCGGGGCACACGCAAAGAGCGCCGCGAAAGCCACCTTGAAACAAAAAGGGAAGCTGTGGTGGGTAGAAGAGATCGATCTGGAGTTGGCGATCGGTGGACGGTTGAAGTGCGATCAGTAGCACTGGAAGCTTGATGCTGTTCACTACCCGCCAAAACAAACGGATATTTTCCCCTTTTTTCGTTAAGTGGAGCCACATGAGTGTGTGCCAGTGTGGGGCGGTTTGTATGGGGAAACACTGCTGGCAGTAGTGGAGATTGTTGGCACGTTCTAATCAGATGTTTTAATGTGCGAGAGTGCATGTTTCTAAACATAGAAGGCGAGAGGTTCTTTCCCTTGTGTTATGGGTGAGATGTTTCAAGTGAGGTGAGCTATCAATTATGTGCAAAAAAAAAAAAAAATACCCATGCACATGGTGCTTCAAGTTCAATGTGAGGTGTTTGTGTTCAAGGTCGTGTTTAAGAAGCTTACGTTATAAGTCAGTTTCGTACTAATGGTGAAGTTTATCAATCAATTTTCTACCCAAAAAAAAAAAAAAAACTGCGCTCCCCCAAAAGTCGAAAACCGGTGAAAAGCAATTTAAATAAAAGCGTATCGTCGTTACGCAGTGAAGTTGTGAAGCAACCCTGTCGAGCGAATTGCAGCGATTCAGGGGGTGAAAACAAATCAATCGAATTAGACGCGCTCAGGGCGAGAGAGTCGGCTAATGAGAGCGAGGGCCTCGGGTTTCATTAGCGTCGTTTGGTTTTAGTGTCGTTGTGTGTTTGTGTGTGTGTGTGTTTTTCGTGAAAATAAGCTTAACTCGAGCATTCCAGATGGTGCCACTAGATCTAGTGAGACGATTAGATAAATGTAGAGGAAGATTTCGGCGCTGAATTGATGTGAAGCAACTAACGAAAAGGGCTCAGCATGTTGCACGTTGGATTGGTCTAGAAAATGGTGCGAAACCCTTCGAAATCGGTAGTGTAACAAAGTCTAGCTGTACGTGATCGGTTTTGGGGTCATTTTGGTCAATCAAATTCCGGCATGCAACAAAAGCGCCCAGGGGCTTTCACACGGATTTCCGCGTTCGTAGCTCTTTCTCGACGCAACCACAGACGAAGGTTGACGTTTAATAATCGAACGTCCTTCGCATAGCAAAACCCATCTCGAGAAGCGGTCATTATAGTTTTTAAATAATAATAAACCGTACCCACGTCATGACTGCGCTCGACTTGGTAAGGTCCTTCAATCTAAAACACAATCGTTTTAACAATTGATTCTTCTTTTCCTTGCCTTCTCAAACGTCGCTGACGTATCCTTGCTCACACTTGTATCCTATTAAAGATAACAATCGGTGCTTCTATTGTTTAGTTTCGTAAATATTAAATAAACTGCTTTACACTCAAAGAAACATACGTTGTGTCCTTCAGGGTGCGGTTTGCAAATGGGGCTTTGGCGTACAAGTAGATCGATTCCTTTTGCGGCAAAACAGTTGACATTTGACGCTGCGCAAAAGCAAAACAATGTATCAGCAAGCACACCTTTCTTTCGACTTTTTACTTGGTGCTTAAGACCACGTGCGGGCTTGGAGTTGGCTCCGTTCGCTTACAGACAGACAAATAGACGACGCTGAAAATAAAACGCTGTCTAGGAATGTCATTCCACTTACAGTCTCACTGGCAGTGCTGCGTGAGAGTGAAAAGAGAGAAACCGAGAGCGGGAGAGCATTGCCAAATATGTGCACGCCGTCACACTTTGTGTCAATTGAAGGTTCGTCGCTTACGCTTCCCATGTCGGACGTTGAAGTCTTTCGTTTTGAAAGAGAGAAAACAGCTGGAAATGAAACCGGTAACCGTGCGCGAACCATGGGGTACATTCTGATTGACGTATCGTTCCGGATGTTGAGCGGACTGGCGTTGGTAAATATTTTAAAGCACTGTGACCATCCTGCGACCATATTTGGCGTTCAGCCGGGAGGGGGCTGAGCATTTCGCTTTCGTCGCGTGTAGGATGTGCGTGAGGTGTACGGTGTTTGCATACCATTAATGAAGTTGTTTATGCAGTGCGCTGTGAAGAGAGTGACGCTTGGACGCTTGGAACGCGGTGTCCTCGTGCCCAGAAAGGCGGGAAAGGAAATGAATCATTTCACTTAACCTTTGTTTTCGGGGCGCATAGATCGGGTTGTGCGATATGTTTGCGAAACGTTGACAAGTGGGGATGTAAATGCGTATTTGATGGATGGATTGGTTGTGGGCTCGCAAATGGATCTCAAGAATGCTCGATTGTATAATTGTGCAAATAATGTTAAATAATGATGGTGTGATGGAACTGCTTCCGTTCCTAATCGATTGAGGGCTGTAGCAGGCGGCCGTTTTGCCAACGATGCCATTAATGGCAAATTGATGAGGTACAGTTTAAACTAGGTTTAGGTAGATTTAATTAAAAAGAGTGAAAGAGTTATGATAACATTAGAATATCATTATATTACAGGATTGTATTATTTGTATAGTCCTTTTAGAGATGATAACGTTACGTCACACAATTTTATATGTTTCGATACACTTCAACGTGTTTTATTCATTCTTTAATATAGCTGTTGTTTGATGTATTAATTTATTTTTATGAAGATTACTTCTCACACTGATATTCTATAATAATACCAACGCAATTTATCTTTGTTTTCTTTATCCGGACACTTGATTCTTAAGCATTGTTAGTCAAAATAATCTTTGGTTAGTTTTTATTGATTACTCGTACACATCTCTGATGTATTTAATTTTTTTTTAATCCACAAGCAACATACATTATTTGCGCAATTTTCTGTTTTTTCCTTAAAGCTTTCTTGTATACGTAATTATTCACGTTTTAGGATAGATATTATTGATTTTTTTTTATTTTTGCAAGTCTATACACATCTTGATTGCAAGGGTTTTATGTTAGTCAGTCATTTTGCGATTTTTTTAATTAAATAATTCAAAATATTTTTATAAACTTCTCTCGATGTTTAAAAGGCTTTTTACGGGGAACATTTTGTTTAGTTTAATAAATTTAATTAAAAAAAAATAGATCTTTCATGCTTTCTTAATGTCAAGAAATTGCATTATGATCTGATTGACTCCTAGTAAATATTAGGAAGTACGGCTAGTCATTCTTCTTTTAGCATGATGCTATTACTGGTTTGTAGTCTCGCACTGCTGTAGAAGTCAGCCAATTTGTTATCTCGGCCTTTTCGGGTGACGCCTCAACATTTGGATTAACATGTCTTCTCTATCTAAGTGACTGGCGTTAAGAAACTTTACGAGCTCATCTAGAGCTATTTTTAAGATACAAAAGAAAGTGCCTTTCGAGTCTTGAACGTCTCTTGATGTTACATTACCAAGTTACGTTCACCTAGTACCTTCAAACAGTTGGTTTGAAAAATACATTCTTTTCCAAACGGCCGTACTTGAACGTATGTAATTTCAATGTCAAAAAGCGTGTACATTACCACCGAAGATGCTTTACCGCTCTATTGTATGCTAATCGCAACGCCAAATCGCACCTCCCAAACGTTTCTCACTGGAAAGATTTAACCTCATTAAATGGCGAGCTTTGAAAACTCACACACACCGCTCAGTGTCAATGTCATGATGATTGCTTCTCCAGCCAGCAACATGAATGGAGCCGAAAACCCAAACAAATACACTCGACAAACGAGAGGATTGATTCAGCTAAGACATCACATTTACCCGGCGTCTAGCCAGCTGACAAACGGTGCCTAGCACATAAACATATTGTTTAAATTGCGTAAACAATCAACACCATAAACGTTTTCTGCCGGGCTAAAATGGACGTATCATGTTTCGCTCTTGCTCTGTACGTGTACAACAAGCACACAAGCATAACTAGTTTGTTTTGGTGTACTGTTTCGGGGGATTTGGTGCGTGTTGGATGTGCCGGGCACGTTCTACGAACGTTACGGCACGCTTATGCAGAGATTTTATGGCGAAAAGGTGGGATTTATATACGGCAACGACCTAGTTGCAGGGATGCGTTGGTGGCAATGTAACGAGCGTGATGAAATTGTGATTTTGGGAAGGTATTTCTGTAACGATTATGTGCAGTCTTCCTCTTTGCTGTTGACTCTACATCCGCTGGAGGTCTTGGCCTGCCATTGCAGGCTTTCTCGGGGAGACTGTTTTCGGGTTGTTGGTCCGGTCTCTACTATGAGAAGTTGCAATTAGATCGCCCCATATTATGTAGATTACTTACACAAAATACTCAAAATAAATTTGGCTAACGCTTTACTGAAAAAAGTAACATAAATGGATTCTTCTTCTTCCTTGACACTACAACCTCGTGAGGTCTGCCGTGTGAAAACCGGCGCCGCTATCGGATACACTACCGGGCCGCTCCCATAACATAAAACACATAAACATAAATGGATTATAAAAATTAATTTGAAGGCCTCTAGTCCTAAAAGAGTCGGAAAAATGTTAATTGCTAGAATTGTTATTTCAATTCAGGTTTTTGCTCTTGTCGATTCTTGGTGACCTTATTGTTGATCAAACCGGGGCGCAATCTCCATCCGAACACATTGTCTGTAGTGAGGACTGACCCTATAACTACGTGATATCAATAGCTCTAGTAAGCCATTAGATGTTCATCATTTATCAGGTCGTACAGCAAGGAAAAGGTATGAGGTTGAGCTAGTTTATATATTTTTAAATTCGTCAGAGTATTGCTTGTCTAACAGTTTCAATATCTACTACTGTTTATCAAGAGTCATATACCTTACTATTTAATTTTAATCTATTCAAGATCGCTTCACTCGTTAATACTGTTGATTAATCTTGTTATACCAGACTTTGTCTGTTTAATTGCTATTGATTTTGATAATTGTTGCAACGTAAAAGGACGAATGTGTCCATAAACTACAACCATAGGAATGGCGGCATGTTAAATAATACTCTACCCTAGAATAAAGTGTTACATTAACATTTATTTATTCATTCGACGTAAGCAAAAGGTTTTCAAGAACCCAGTATTAAAATAAGTTGCTAATACACTATGCTTACCATATAATAGGTTAGCAAGAGTAATTGTGACGGGTGGTGATTGGTTAGTCATTAGATTAGCTGCAGAAAGGGTAATTAACTCTGCGCATGATGTACTATTAAATCTCGGTGAAGAGAGTACACCGTAATAAAAGACAGTAGATCAGGAGTTATTGCTGAGTACTTGCTTGATTCCAGCGAAAAATTCTAAAAAACTAATTAAAATCTTCACTATTCCTCAGCCCAATCATTGTTAATCCTCAATCGGATGGAATTTCGTAGAATGGATCGCAATTAAATGAATTAGGATTCAAATTGTATCGAATTAGTCTTGGGATTAAATCTTCCGAGTACCGAATCTGTTAACTATACAATACTTTTGAATGTAATTTATAGTTAAGATTTCCGATTTGAAGTTACATCTCTGTTGGTTTTGGATGTCCTTGACGATGATGATTAATTTCATTACCGATGATTAAAAAGAAACAAAAATCTACCGTCGTACTGAAATTAAATAAAACAAATAATTAAAAAAAATAAACAAAAGATAAAACTTTCTAATGTAAAACTATCCTCCGAGTATCTAATCAACGGAGAAAAGTTCCTCTCATAATGGATGATTAAAATGTCTCACTCCCCAGTTCCGTTCTCTAACCTTCACCTGCTGGTCACATTCGATTCGTAAATAAATTATGCTGGAGACATATAACATTGAGAAAGAGCGAGAAAAAAGCACACCAAAAAACACACAAAACTGCAACTGAAAATCCTGTGCAGGAATGTTGCAGGTTGTTGTGCGGGTTCGAGGGCGAACCATTCGTTGCAGCCTTTGGAATGCATTTCAAGGCGTTCGATTTAGCTAAACGCACCAGCACCAGTGGCACAATCACACTCATGATTAATGTGAGCTTGTTTTCATGCATTTTAAAAAGCCACTGGTGAGGGTGAAAAACGTTAAAAATCGAAACCTAAGTCCTTTTTTAACGCGCGAATCGGAACCAACGAGCAATGGGTTCGACTGCACTGTGTGTTTAGGTTAGTTGGTTAAATACCGATGATTAAGATGTAATTTGGGCTTAGTTTTTGGTGCGGTTTAGTGCTGCTTAGACACCGAACGGGGTAGAAAGCTTGGCCCGACTGCGCTTGGGACACACGATTGGCTGCGAAAGGGTGTTGCAATGACGCTGTTCACTTCAATTAGTGTTTGCACACTGTCTCCGGTTTGACCCTGGCTGCGAAGCGAGATCGATCGGTGTCGTACACGCGCAAACTCGTTCAGTCGGGTCGCTCTGGATTCGATTTTCATGCGAACATGCTAGTGTTGCAGACCTGGGCGTTTCAAGAAACTTTAGATGCCAATTCTAATCTCCCTGGGAGGCTATAGGAAGCAACTAGAGGAGGAGGAAGAGGTGGGAAATAAGGAAAGGAAAGTGAGGAGGAAAAGCAAGAGCAAAAGCCGTACCGAAGGGCACCGATAGTGTGTGCTACTAAGTTTTGATCGTGATGTAAATATCCGCAACAACCTCCACCGTCTGTTGGCCAACAGGTAGCGCGAGTGGTTGTGTTAGAAGCGACCGGACTCTGGCCCACGGTATCTTCACTGGGTCAAGGTGGTTTCGATAGGGTGGTGACGGGTCGAGTTTGCGGTTTTTCTCGCGCGGGTTTTCAGCGTTGCCCGGGCGCCGGTTGTAAATCACTTTCGCGGTTTGGATGGAGCGCAAAGACGCCGGAGATCTGGATGGGCTGCGTGCGTGCGGATTTGCATGTGTAGGGCACGAATGTGTGGTGCGTGCTGTGGTTGAAGCAATATGTGAAGTAGAGCTCCCTCGGAGCATAAAACACAGCAACGAGTGGTGGAGTTGTAATTGTAGATTCAAAACGTTTATCGTGTGTTGAGGAAGATGTTGGAGCTTTTTTTTTGTTGGATGAGGATTTACGGTTCGTTTATGACACAGCACGAGAAGAGACGTGGAGAGCTATTAAATTACATTGTTGTGAAGTCGATCAGCAGGAGGGTTAGTAGGTTCAAGGCTGCTAATATATCTTCAAAGCAGTGGCTAATCTGCGGTCAATGTACTAGCGAGCGTGGCGAGATCTAGAGTTCTTATGCATCTGTCAGCCGTTCGGAGTTGGTAATTATCCTTCAACTCACGTCATATTCAATTGCTTAATTGCTCCGACGATGATGAGTTGTACTTACAAAGTCTGAAAACCTAACCGAGAGCTTCGGAAGAATACAATTGATAGTCCTTCTTCTCTATTTTGGGTTTTTGAGTTGGGATCTTTAAAATTGTTTTTATTTTCAACGTAGTTTTCAATATATTTATAATAGTTTGTCATGTGTGGATTTGATTTTTCGTGGAGTTGTAAGGAGTCAAGAAGTTTATGGATTGTTTTTTGGAAGCAACAGTTCATTTAGCTATCTTAATAAAATTTCCGTTTCTGTAGGGAATAATACTTTATCAGTGAAAGCCTTAGATTGATGAACAGTAATTAGGAATCTATCGAGTTACTCAAATGTGATGGTTCTCTATCTATCGAGTTATGATATGACTGACTCAAACTCTTTCTTTCATACTAAGTCCGTCGTTACTGAATTAACTAATGGGCAGATTGAAGTACTTAGTACATGGTAGAATTGAGCTTTGAGGTGGAACAGAATCCAACGACTATGAAAAATCTCCAATTTACGTTACACCAATCAACTTAAAATTAAGATAACTGTTCATAATCGATTGCTGATCTGATTGGATATTCTTGTTGATGTATCCCTGTTGTCAATTTATTTATGTTAAAAGCATTTTTAGATTATTTGAACTATTATTCAACTTAGGTAGACCCTGAATGATTCTACTGTTTTAAAACTTTACTTTAATCTTAAGGCAAAGCTCAGGACATATGTATTTGCTTGTAATGTCCCTTACATTGAAGACTTTTAGATTGTATGTACATGGTTTTAAGTACACTATGAGAAATCGAAAACAAACTGTTTTACCCTCACGAGATCATCAACTTCACTCAAGACATTCAATTCCCAGACCATCACCATTATCGCCGCTGGCAATTAGAAATATCATCTTTATTGCATTGGTTTTGTTTAAAAAAACCTTGAGGACCTTTATTGATGTCAATTACACTGTTGTGAATGTGAATGTGAATCTCAGAGGAACACAGGTAAGAATTCTTAGAGATGGAATCTAGCTATGGTTTGAGCAATCATGAACCGAGTGACCTGAAGGATGTTTAGTATCCTGGTCACGTCAGCAAAGCGTGCTTTTTTGTGAGGGTAAACCATGGCCTGATGTCGTGCTAAAGAGTCCTACACGAGTTATTCATCAGCTAGAAGGCTTAAACTTTGTCTCTCTCTTTTTCTTAGCCTTTGGTTTTAGTTGATGGTTGTGATCCATTCTCAAACTTAATTTCGAGTCAAGTAGTGGAAGCTACATTGACTCGAAAAATATCAAAACAACAAGTAATTAATAGTTTAAAATCTAATAATTAATGAGTCACATCAAACCAGCTTGATTTGATTGTTATGAACCACCTAATGAGCGTTAAAACCATGCATAAAATTTATGTTTTTCATCACACCCGTCAATCCGGCCCCACGATCGTCAGTTCATTAGTAAGTCGTTAACGATTCCCTCAGCACCCTGTTGGGGGTTGGGTGTTTTGTGGTGCTTTTCTTACTTCTAGCTGACAATCAAGATCGCACAGAAAAATAAGCTTTCAATTCCTGTTTTCTTGTAATTTGTTGCATTTCTTGTGTGTTTCTGCTGTTGCTTTCTTATGATTGTTCGCGCGTTAAGCTACCTTGAACTTGAACTTGCACGAACGAACGGGAAACGACCACGGGAAAGCATAATTTCCTAAGCACACACACACACACACACTTGAGGCAACCCTTATTATGGTGAGAAAAATTGGCACATAATAGCTTTCCACGCCGCATTTAAATGTGCACAAAGCAAACAAAACCCTTTTCAACCACTTAACTACGGCGAAGCGGAAGCTGAACGCCAACAACCGTAGCCAAGCAAGGGCCAGTTTTATGAATGGAACGTAAAGAGGAACCACACACGAGACGAGAAAGCCTTTCCTTCGACGGGCGGCAAACCATTCAATCCACCGGAGACCGGTTTTTCCGTTCCCGTCGTGTTTCCACACCCTTTTGGGCCGCACACCACAGCATGCTTACGATTACGAAAGCGGAATTATCGATCGAGTCTTGGCACCGGTCACGATCGGTTTAAGCTTTCGTTATGTGTGTTGGGCTTGTGTTTTCTCTCGCTGGAACTTTCCGTTTCATTTGCGGCACGTATGCACGGCTGGAAGGCATGTGCAATATATTTATTGCACATACGGATGAAGTAATTGCTATCTTTAGTGCCTAATTCGGTCAACGTATCAAGGTCGCGGTAAGCTTTTTGGGGTCTGTTTGAGCGTGTACGTACCGGCCAGTGTGGCCAATGTATGCGCCGGGAATGCACAAATGGTGCGTTACAAAATTATTGTTTGCATAACGATAATCGGATCGTTCGATGGTGGTGTTTTTGGTTGGTAATGGTGCTGGTAGTGCAGTGTTAAGCATGCATTATGATTATTGAATTACTTTTTTTCGATCGATTTTGGGGTGTTGTTTATGATGCGTTTGTGTTAATTTAAAATAAGCAGCTGAATTGTTAATGAATCGGATTTAAAATTAAGAAAGGAGTGAAAGAATGGAAGGAAAACCAGTGTGGATGTACCAGATTTGTTTTCATTACTTAGAAAGTTTAATTTAAATACTTTTTCTTCAGCAATGCATACTGATTTTTATTGTATTAATTACTTCACTAAATAATTTACAATTGATTTTCGGCGTGAAGTTTTTAATTCGACCTTTTAGCTCAAAAATATTTTTAAATGTCCTTTTCTTATATTTAAAATTATTATATATTAAATTACTATTATATATATTATTCTTTTTTAAATGATAATACGGCCTTCAGCAATCATATTATAAATTAAATAAATAAATTCTTAATTAAACCATTACCAATGAATGGTCCATTATGTGCATAGTATCAACATAATTGAACATAACATAACATTCTTACATTCTTTTTATGTTTAGCCAGACTATTAAATATATGAATTTATATTTAAGAAGCATTTAATTCGATTTTAATTTGTTTAAATATTTTATTATTTTACTGATTTCTTAAATTCTGTTTCCTGTTTTGCTAGTTGAGCCATGTTCTGACATAACAAACATCATTAATACAAAGCTTAGTTGTATCGCTTTTAATTAAAAGTAATGATTATTTGACGTCTTCAATTTGTTCACCTTTTTCCTTTTATTAGTTCAATCAAACTTCTTATTGTTTTTATTTTTTTTAAGATAAAAGTACATACCTACTACTTCTTGATATAAAATAAAACTAGTTCCTAAACAAGATACGCTACTTCTGATGTTATAAAATTAATTTTTACCCTTTTCGATTTTTGATTTTCATATTTCCCTATATATGTTTGAGAGCACCTTAATAGCTTTTTCTGTATGTTTCGATATGTTCTCTTTTTTTAATTTTTTTAATTATAGTTCTTTTCTTTGCTTTATTTCATGTTACTCTCAAGATCTTCTTTAACACACATAAAACTCCTGAAAAAAAGACAAATATTTTACAATTTTAAAATTTAATCACAGTTTTCACTTCTTATGAATCATTTTACTCACGTGAATCAACATTCAGCGTAAAAAATGAAATGTTAAACAAATGACGTACACAGGCGAGGCAGACAAATGACTAAGTGTGATATTTTTGTGGGTTTTTCTGTCTGAGGTCCGGGTTAGTCTTCGTTCATTTTGTCTTTCAGCTTCTGAATATAGTCTGTCCCCAGTGTCCCTTCAATTTCAAATTAAGTTTTCCATCTTCTTGTTCTACCCATCTCCAGATACCGGTGCACAGTGACACGAAATGATTCTTCGATGTTCTGTGGCGGTGTGCGTGTTAGTGCTTTTCCTGCTTCCGGTAGCGTTTGGCCGAGCGGGCAGCCGGAAGGATACGCACGTTGACATTGGCGATCAGCGGACAGTGCTGGACAGTGTCGGAATGCGAGGTGTGTTTCGGTTTATGCGTTCGTTTATGTTTAACATCGTCGGAAAGACGGGAAAGCGCACGCGTGGATCCTTTCTGCAGGAGCGCATCCCTTCCGAAGTGCCATTTCCGTGTAACGTGACGCTGGGCAGAAGCGCCAAGGTGCCAACGAGTGTACATAAGCTAAGACCAGGTAAGGAATTTTGTATGCATTTTGTTATGCTATTTTCAAGGGTTTGCTTTTAAGTTGAGGAAATTTGATTACTTTTTAATGATAAAGTTCTTTATGTATCGTGTTGTAATGAAGGGGTGTTTATTTGTTGATGTTATATTTTGAATTATTCTTTGTATATAGCTTAAATGTTGTCGATTGCTGTACTTTATCTGTTTTTAGACTGCCTTTGCTAGGATTTTGACATCATTTAAACCGAAGCTATGTTATACTATATTTGTTTTACTTTAATGTTATGTAATTTTTAATTAAAGTTCCTGGATTTTATTTTGATTTGTCGAAACGATTATTCTATAATAATACTATTCGACAAAGTTTCTATTTTGATGTAAGACATAAACAGTATTGCAACAGTTTTTAAATTTTGAAGACAGTATTTTAGATCAAATAATACTATATGATATATTCGCAACTGGTAGCTTTAGAAAAATGTTTCTAGTTCAATTATGTATTTTTTACTTGTTTGAAAGTTCTGCTACTAAAGAAAAATATAAAACCGTTTTTCTCTATCTTAGTAATATGTCGTGGAATTTTAAAATTCCATAATTTAATTTGATTATCAAGTTTTAGATTATTTTGCATTTATATTATTCTATGACCGTTTAGGCAATGCAGCGAAATTAAGTTAAATAATTGCATTCTTCACCTTCACGAATGATTCAAACAACTGTCTGGTTTTTCCACCATAGGAGACATTAACGTGATCGCAGCCATGGGTGACTCGTTGACCGCTGCCAGCGGTGCAGCCGCGTCCGGTTTCGTCGATCTGTTTCAGGAAAATCGTGGCCTAGCGTGGAGCATCGGTGGCCAGTGGGACTGGCGCAATGTAACTACCCTGCCGAACATACTGAAGGTGTTTAACCCGAAGGTAAGCTACCGCCGTATCAAAAACCAGGTCAAAAATGTTTCCTCTCACGCAGCACTCACGCTTTCGGCAACCGGCTTTTAAGGTCCTCTATGTAGCACCTAATGTCTTGAATACTCTCGCTTGTTTTATTCTTCGAAACCGATGTTTCAATTGTACCATTGCGTACAGTGATTGTTGCGCAGTGGCAAGCAGATGAGTCACTTGCGGACATTTGGTATATTGCATCTGGCGATGCAAATTCGATGGTGGGAGCATCGCAATTGCACCCAAAAGATTGTGCAAAGAGTGTGCTTCTGGTAGAGCTTAGGTGGCTAAAAACGGTGCAGCTCCTAAGCGCTTGCGGTATTCACTTACGGACAGGAGGATCGTGACCTTCTTACACTGAACAAGCTGCGGTTTCGACCGTTTGCCGAAGACATCTCAAGGAAAACTTCCCTTTGAGCTGAGCGTAAGTGAGATGTTTGAAGAGGGAAAAATGCCACAACAGCTTGCATCACCGCATGGAAATATTGCCTCATCTCATGATCATAAACACCAGCTTAATTGAACCTACTGGTCAAAAACGGTATCTTTTTTTGCTTCCAAAAGCAGGCTACGCCTTCCTGTGGGAATTGTACGAAACAATTACGTGACCCCTTTATTGGCATAACTCTTCCCGGGCAGCCCTTCATAACGCGGCACAATTGCTTACTTCCTCTAACGAGAAGAAAGGTAATTGAATTAAAGGTCGCTAATTGAGCACGAGCGACAGCGCGTTAGTGCGAGCCTTTAGTATAGCTACGGTATAGCCGTTCACACGCATCTTAGTCGCCGGGACTTTTGGGTGGATGCGTAACGCGTCAATTTTTTCACCGACCTAAGACATCGGTGTGTACGATCGTTTCGCTGACCTGTGATTGAATTGAACTTTGCCATTTTTCTTACACCGTACTGGGGTTTAGCCGCACGTCTAAACAAAAGCTCCACACGATGGAGTGAAATTGGATGCTTTCTTTCAGCGATGGTCGTTGCTGTGGATACTACAGCCGCGGACAATTGTTGCTTATTACGGTTGTGGAGCGTAAGGGTTTCAAAGGTACACACGCAAGTGACGTAATATTTCATCCTTATGACACAGTGACCGGGAAACCTAACCACATGGTTCCTGTTGGATGGAAGTGAATGATGTATGAATGATTTACGGTGATGCTAGTTTTTGTAGATGATTTACGATAATGCTAGTCAGTTGTTGTCAGTTTAATGCTTGAGCCATTGATATATTAGAAAGTTTTCTCGTTCATTAAAGCTTCATTTAATTTTTTGGTTAACAATCATTCTAGTAACAGCGTCACGTTACGGTCGGGAATACACATGTTCTACCTGGGAATCTAGACTGATTAGGGGAACTTCCTTTTGCAAGACTTTGGATATTCATAGTGTCTTGTTTTGAGTACATTTTATAATTATAACTTTCGCATAAGCCTTATAACATGGACGAAAACGTAATGCAGAATCTTGGATAGGTGATCAGTATCTCAAGTTGATACCAAAGCGTCTACGTTCCTCAAAAGCCTCAATATTCCTTTAGATAATATGAAGTGCATGGGTGTGTCACATGAAGATTTCAACTTAAAAATGTCTGTTTTTTACTCCTATAAAAAGAGTTTTTATGATAAAAATAGATTATATGAACACATTTCGAGACAGGCATTAAATGATCAACAGATTTGACTTACTGGACGCTGTAAGCGTTATTCCTCCTATACCTAACAATGTATGTAACAAGAGAGTCATCACAATCCCACGAGATAACTTAACATCTTCGGTATTTTGAAATTGAAGTCCCTTAATCCTTGAAAAATACATATCCCATGCGATAGTATACTCCGATTGCCACAATTAAGGTATCTTTCTCATGACGTGTTCCCGACCCAGTCCAATGTACGGTATATGCAATCTCTTTTCGAATATACGTGATCCAAACTTTAGAGTGGAAATTTGTTGAAAACAATCTACTACAATCGACGAAAATCTCTCAGCAGTATAAGGAATATTAGCTGTGGTCTTGGCTCTAGTCTTCTATTGTTTTGTAAAAAAGACGTCTAGCATGATCTAGAAGGTATCTCTAGAAGGTATTTGATGACTCCTAAAACATAAAGTTCGGATGTATTGGTTAAAATATTTATTTTGCATAAACCATAGCTGAAATAATGCTTTTTTGAGCGAGGCAACATTTCATTCATACGATACAACATTGAACGATTTGCATATAATTGATTTGCACAGACCCCAAGTACATAGACCCAACGGTTTTTTTTAAAAGATAATCATTTAATATTGCCACACAGTAGAACTTACGAAACATCTGTTGGGCCCTTCTAATTTCCTCCACCTTGCAGCTCGTCGGTTACTCGCTCGGTGACGCTTACCCGTACCATCGGGACTCCCAGTTCAACATGGCCGAGATTGGTGCCGTTTCGTACGACATCCCGTACATGGCGCGCTCGATGGTGCAGCGCATACGGCGTGATCCGCGCGTCGACTGGAAGCGCGACTGGAAGCTGGTAACGATTTCGATCGGTGGCAACGACATCTGTACGTTCGTCTGCACCATGCGCTACCCCGAACAGCTGCCATCCAAGCACCGGTTACGGCTCCAGCGCACGTTGCGCTATCTGCGCGATAACATGCCGCGCACCTTCGTCAACCTCGTGTCGGTACCGAGCGTGTCGAAGGTGGTGATGCTGCAGCGGAAACCGTTCGAGTGCGAATCGCTTCATAATGGCGAATGTTCCTGCTGGATCGGCAAACTGTACAATCAGAGCAATGCCTCGCGGGCAAGGTAAAAGATAGATTTGATGTGTGTGTTTAGTGGTTGCGGTTGTTTTCTTACGCTGTGCTTTTTTTAAAACGCTCACCATTTGACAGATGGAGAAGGATACAGGATGAGTTTATCAAGGTGGAAAAGGAAGTGGCAGAATCGAAAGAGTTCCGTGGACTGGCCGAGTTTGCCGTCGTCTATCAACCATGGTCGCTGAATGTGTCGGTAAGATAAAAGTGATTCATATTTACACGTGATGGATTTTTGAATATTGTTTTCATCGTTTTACCAGATGAAAATGAATGGAAAGGAAGTTGATTACTCGCTTCTTTCAATTGACTGCTTCCACATGAGTCAGAAAGGAAATGCGTAAGTAAACCTATATTTTATACCTATAATACTATATTTTCTTTCTCTATGTTGTGAATTGTAGATGGTGTTTTGTGTTGTTTAGTTTTGTTTCTTGATTTGTTTACTTGTTTATCTGTATTGTCGTTGAACCATATTTCATTATTCAATTTTATTGAATGTATTTAGACATTAATAAACTGTTTTGCACGTTACGTTTTAGATCTTTTAGTTACAACTTACGTGATTTATCACCATCGCAGTTATCACCATTGTCATCTTGTTAATTTTTCCGTTGGATTGTTGTCTTTCTTTAACATTATAATGTTTTATCATTTATTTTTTATTTTTTAGTTTGATGTTTTGTTTTTGTTTGCAATTTGTATATTTTTGTAATTCGTTTGTTTTGTTTTTGTTCGAATTTTTGTTTAGTTTATTCAATAAAATGTGTATTCTTCATAAATCTTTTTTTCTGTTTTCATCCTAATTTTTTTTTATTTTGTACGTAATTTTGCATTTGTTACACTTTTTCTTATTAAACTGTTGTACTTGATTCTATTTTGATACATTTATTTTTAATCATTTTTATGAAAAGTTTACAAATTTTTTAAAAAAAATCTGTTTTATTTTTCTTTGTCAACAATTTTTTTGTGAATTCCTAAAATTTTGAGATATTTTCTTTCGAGCATTAATGTTTTCTTATCTCTTTTTACATAATTTCTTGCGTTAAATGATACATTCTTCCCTCAGTTATGCCGGTGCCGCACTGTGGAACAACATGCTCGAACCCGTGGGGAAGAAAACCCCAAACTGGCAACCACTCATGAGAAGCTTCAACTGTCCCACCAAAGAGTCACCTTACCTGGTCACGTACGATAACAGTGGTCACAGCTAACCAACGCCGGCAATGTTCAGTGTTCTCCGGCAGTGGCATTTATTATGTGCAACGAACGTGTTCCACCAAGTCAACCGAAACGTTGTGATGCTAATTTATTGTGAAATGTTTGTAAAACATGTGCAACACAGCTGTATCTGTTTAGTATAGTAGATTATCTACCGTAGATCTCTTCATTAATCGATTTCAGTGCAGATTTATAGTAGCAACTAATTGTAGGAACGGACCGATGAAAAGATCTTCATTTGAAGAAGCATCCAAAGCATTACGGGAGAGAGCGAGAGAAACAGCGCGTGCCATCAAACGGGGCAATGTAAACGAAACCATGTCAGTAGTACACGCGATGGCAGTAGAACTGTTCGGCAAACGCGAAGAAAACGAAAGCAAAGAAAATAAATTGTTCAATCAAACTGATTCGTCTCAAGTACGCTCGTGCTGTGCATGATAATTGTGATAAGTGATATGATGTTGTTGTGTTTTTTTTATTATTATTATCTTGACTCCGAAATTGAAGAGGGGCCTGCAAGAAGCGTTACATAACGGTGTCGAGACAGTGACGCACACATTATTACGGTGCTGCACTGGCAGGTGTGAAGCGCGCATCTTGCGATGAAGGATGCATTTCACCAGATTTTGAAAAGCGCCAAAACAAAACCACCACTTCATTCGATTACTTTCGCGTCTGTCGGCTGTTCGGCGTTGTGTGAGCCGGTGGCCACACTTTCGTCGTCTGCATCTATTTTCGATTTGAGACCTCGCCGGTGGTTGAGGTTCATTTGCGAATTTTGGATTCTGTCGGTTGAGCAAGCGGCTTCGGAGTGTTTAACGGACTGTTGCACTTTATTTGCACATTGTCTCGCACGAAAGATGTGTTGTCACCTCGGGGCGTTCGGTTTGCGTTGCTATCTCCCCGAATGGTAGGGAATTCCGATTGTTTTAGTGTCTCGTGCGTCTGTGCATACAAACATTCTCTTTGTGTAGTGGTTTTGCTTTTGGGAAGGCCTTGCTGGGGAGAAGATTCGTGTGACATTTGTACGATGCAGATTGGTGGATCATTAAAAGCCTTGCATCTTGTAATTAATGCTTCGGAATCCGCGTGCATTACAACGATGCCATGCAAGTGGCATCATAAATTATATAAAGTTCAAGCATTGCAGATCTTCGTGACGACTTAAGGCATGCCCTTTTTGGGAAGATATTTGTAAGCATGAAATTACGAATAGGTGCAAAAAAGTTCTCTCTTGGTCTACAGCAAAACAAATGAACAAACAAACAAACCAACGGCACCCGTGCATGACATGTTTACGATGGATCATTTAAATGAAGTACCGAAACCGGTGGCGATCGGGCGCTTTGCACCATTCCGTTTCGATTGTTTGCAAACGCTTTGCAAGGACAGCATGAAACCATTAGACGGTCGATACTTTGCAACGAACGGAGCGCACATTAAACGGCTCGTTAACCGTTTGAGTAGAGCCTTCGGTTGTGTTAGATGTTTGTTTAGGCTTTGGTAGGTGAAAAAACATGAAATGTATTCCAAATAAATCGTTCGGTGAACTGCGTGAACTAAAAGTTTGGAAACAATTTTAATGTAGAGTCTATGCTTACTTAGGAAAGGGATGCATCCACTATAACCGTAGTGAAGGAATCCTTCAGAAGTTCATTTCATTGTGGAGTTCCTTGAAGTAGCACATAGGATTGTCTAATGTCAGCCTGATGATATTCAAGGGGACTCAACGTCCATAGTCACAAACGAATATATCTATAATAGCTCAGTACTGGAGGATCTAAAAGGTTCGTATTAGTTTTAGATAGAGTCCCTGCCTAACAGAAGGTTGTCAATATTGAAACTGTTTATGTCCATATCTATATCACATTTAACTTCATAGATGGCTGTTTATGTTCCTGGTAAGCTTTCTTGAAAATAATCTTTTCAGTATAACAAATTCAATCTATTTTCACCAGATTTATTAGGTAACAATAGCAAAAGAGTGCTATAATAGAGCATTAACTTATTTTATTTGTATCCTATAGATACCGGGGCGGCCCGGTGGTAGATGCAACAGTTCATGTCTCATCTGGGCAGTTTGCCCACAGTCAGGACTGATTATCCAACTATGTGATAACAAGGACAAGAAAGAAGAAATATCCTCTAGATCGTAACGTTTTGGGAACTTGAAGTTGAAGTTAGAATCAAGATGATTATGGAATACGGTTCGAATCAAAGAATCTTGATATTTTCTGGTATGAATCGCCGGAATCGTTTGTACTGAGACGAGTTCACAGTCTCCTGATGTTAACCAGGACAAGTCCACTATTAGATATAAGAATGTTTCGATTTTTTTCAGAGTTTTTCAATTATCACTCTGCTCAATTATCAATCTGTGTTGTTATCTTGAATCGTTAACTGTTTCGTACATCTGGACCCTTGCTATATGACCTGTAAATCACTGATTCTCAGGACCACAGGGCCCGTTTATAAGAAGATCTACTTTGTTAATATGTAAGAGGTCCCTTAGGAGCTCTGCGTCTCAAGTATTACTTTGCATATGTTATGGTTATTTCCTGAATGCACATATAAATTCTCTTCTGAATTTTAGGATGAAATCTAAATTATTTACAATACCTAGTGAAGTTTGGTAACCTAAGACGTTATTATTCTTTAACAAACTGGTCTTATCGTTTGCGTGGGATAGGTTTTTTAGGTTGAAACCATTATTAAAATCAGTTGCCTACAAATGTTTGGCACAGGTTCGTGGAGCCTTTAAAGTCGATGAATACCTACCAAAAGCCAGGATATGGTCTTCGCCCCTAGAAGAATTTAAACTCTACTCTTACTACTGATGCCATATTAAGCAACTGTACAATATTTACTGTACAATCATCTTTGTTAGGTTGATACATGTCAACATACTAATCAATCCCATAAGATATACAACTAATGCCTATGACATCAGCGTCTTCCAGGACTATGCACCAGTTATCGACACACCTGGTTGAAACTCAAATGAATTATATTCAGAACTAATAGTCAAAATATAATTCCAAAAATGATGTGTTTTGAGACGAAAATATCAATTGAAAATAGCTATTAATTTGCAAAACAACCCATGAAGACTAAACAAATAATGTGGTTAAGATTTATTCACGGCTTTGACACACTTCATCTGTTCCTCTCCCATTTCGAGTCGTCGTTTAACCAGCCAGCCAAAAGAAACCATTCCCCACACAATGGAACAATTTCGTTACGGATCATTGCAATTGCGAACGCTCACCAACTATCAATCGTCATCGTGGTCGTCTATTAAAACTCCTTGTCGATTTACGGCTGCGGTTAATAAAATCAAAGCTCGCGTGTAAACCGCCACCAGCACCGGCACCGGCGCGGGTTGTAAACGGGTAACGGTAACGGTAGGCGTCTCAAAAACACAGCCGTACGCCGTTATTGCAACATCGTTGCAACGGGAGCGATTATTTAATGTATGTGGTACAATAAAAAGCGATGATCGATGTACGGCAGCGTACTGCGCGCCTGGTACTGTGCCGCGGTTTGGAGTTAGATCGAGTTTGCAAACGCGATGGCCTTATACGATATGGAGGCGTCTGGATTTGGTGTGTGCAATGACAGTTTTGTACGGTTTGTTTGTTTGTTTGCTCCCGTTTCCGTATGGGAGTGTTATGTGTGTTTGTTTTATAAGAGGATGACTTTATTGTAGATTTATATGTATCTTATAGAAAATAAAAAGAAGTTTCGTTACTTGCTAAAAGCATCCTTAATTTTACGATTTTATGTGTCATGAATCTATCGCTAATTATCACGAGTCACTCAAATATCACGTCTCTAATTCACACTCCAAACACTCCATCATCAGCAAGTAATTAGCCACAAGAAAGAAAAAAAAACAAACCCCACCCATTTCCCCATTTTCATGGTGGTCGATGGTTGGCCACAGTTCCCTTTTTTTTTGCTTCACAAAGCGGGAGCCGTTTTTAATTCGATAACATAAGTCTTGATTACCCTAAAACGGTCGATCGTTATGAGAGTGCGAATTGCCAAAACGAATAAGAAAAAAACAACACACACAGACAGAGGCCCCGTGACTCATGTGTTCTTCGTTGTGTTTGCGGTTGCCTGCGGGACATACAGCCGGCCAACACAAACTAGGCCGTGAAGCGGAGCCGAAAGACGCGCACGCGGATGAAACAAATAAAGTAACGTGCGTCGACATAATCATCACACGGTTCACCGAGAAGCGGTTGCTGTTCGCTCGTTGGCTTCAAAGTTTGCTGTCGAACTGGCCGGGCGGTTTTACTGCCGACAAGACCCCGGGGATGACTGGGTGATATAAAAAGTAAACATCGCCAGAGGGCATCATCTGGAGCGGGTGATTGAGCCTTCGCAAAACGCAGCAAATGCTGGTGGTAAAATAAAGACATCGGTGCTGTACACCTAGACTTTGGGTGCGTTTTATGAATGAAACCGTTTGCCGGGCACTGGAGATCGTCGAGAAGTATTATCTCATCGTGTGCTCGGGTGAACCAGTTTAGCCATTTTGGGTAAAAGCTGGTGTTGGCTATCATCCGTAAGGGTGAGATGGAAGGGTGACAAAAGACAGCTTTCACCAGGGAGAGTCTTCCCCTTTAATAGATAGCCCGGTGGCCAACCGTTCGTCTATACATGGGCACACTTTAAACCAACACGCCGAGTTCGTGTAGGCGCGATCGAACGCAATTTCATTCACAAATTTCAAAGTCGCCATGTTCGAATGATAGCGCGTGGAACGCACGCAAGAATGTTCGATCGAAAGCGAAAGGGCAACGTAACGTTTGGGTAGTTACGGACGTCATTCGCCGTTACTACGTTTGACCCCGTTCAGTGACACATCGGGCAACAGGAAAACGGTAGACACGTTCGTTCGATCGGATTTTCGGAACCGGACTTTTATTTAACCTAAAACAACCCTTTTTGTGCTTTCCCTTTGCGTGTGTGTGTGTGTGTGTTCCCCCAATATGTGAGTATGTGTTTTGTGTAGTTAAAGGAACTCCCCGGTTACTACCGCCTAACTGTTGTCGTAGGTGTAGATGTAGGGGGATTCCTTCGAAGGGCAACGAAAGACGTCGATGCCTGGCTTCCAGCCCGTACTCTTCTTGCCCGGCGGTTCCAGCAGATTGTTCCAGTAGGCAACGGCCGCTTGTCTGTTTGGGGCGAAAGTTATGCGGGAGGTATTCAATATTTGTTGGATATTCGTGTGTTAACGATTATGGGCTAAAAATCCTGGTGCTATTGGTGGTACTTACGCATGGCCTTTCTGACTCATATGAAAGCAGTCGTACGAGAGAAGTGAGTAGTCGACCTCATTTCCTTTCATGAGCTGTTGGAGTTCGGTAGAAGAGAAAAAGAGTTGGAACTTGCAAACTTTGGAGATATTCTGACGGAGGAGACTCTAACTTACCGAAAGGTTCCTCGTCCACGGTTGATGTACGACGGCAAACTCGTCGAGTCCACGAAATTCGTCCAACATGGCGACTTCCTCCTCCACCTTCCGGTACTGCATCTGTATTCGAGCCCATCTGTTCACAAACGAGTCACACAAGTGAGGTTAGAGTCACAGCGTTCCGCGAAATTCTTGCTTCCCATACCTAGCTCTGGATTCTTTGGTAGAGTTGTGCAGTGGACCAACCCAACACGGACATTCGGCATGGTGCAGGATCCAGCACATCATCGGCTTCTTCTTGATCGACACCACCGTCGACACGTCCGGCACGGACACAATGTTCACCAGCGTCCGGGGCAAATTATCACGCAGATACCGGAGCATCTTGAGCAGCGAGCGGCGATGCTGCATCGGCAACGATTCCGGATCCTTCAGTGTGCACACGTACGCACAGATATCGTTACCGCCGATCGTGATCGTCAGTAACTTCCAGTCCTTCTTAAAATTAACACGCCCATCGGTCCGGATGCGCGTCACCATCTGGGCGGCCATGTGTGGTAGCTCCTTCGAGACGGCACCAATCTCCGCATTGTTAAACTGTGAGTCCCAGTGGAAGCTGTACGAATCCCGGTACGAGTATCCAATGAGCTGGATGGGGAAAACGAAAACAAAAAGTATGCTTTATTGGGCGTCGAACTTTGAGAAACCGGATGTAGCCGAAACAAACCTTCGGGTTGAACATTTTCAGTATGTTCGGGAGGGTGGTAGCATTGCGCCAACCCCACTGACCACCGATGCACCACGAGAGGCCCCGGTTTTCGGTGTAAAGCTGCAGAAAGCTGGTGGCCGATGCACCGCTAGCAGTGATGACGGAATCGCCGATCGCAGCCACCACGTTTATGTCACCTGTGGGAAAAGATTTGGAGAGAGAAGGTGCACGGTGGAAAACGGCAATTTAATGAAAATGTCTCAGTGGGGATGAGGTTTTTGATGGAGCGATTAACGTAGTGTCGCAAAATTTTCTTCACCCTTTCTAATCAAGTTTGCTCTAGTTGTTTTGTAAAAGATATTATCCAAAATAAAACACATAAGATATGAGAGTTGCCAATGAAAGACGAGTCAAAGAGCTGAGCACATGTTGTCGACATTTAGTTTTAACATGTTTTGTTGCTATTTGTCTTAGCAAACTTAGCTAACTCGTAAAATGTTTACTATCTTTTGAACTAATTCAAATATTGTATCGAATATAATGTTCTGTTGAGCATGCTTCTTGTATCGCTTGTCTACTTTATTTATTTGGCTATGTGTTTGTCTCGTAATTTGTTTTTTTTGCTGTTTCAATTTTGTTGCATTTTTTAATTTTTTTCCATCAATGATTTAAACATGCCTCAATTTGCTTTTGTAATATTTTGTTTTTATGTTTGTTTTATTTGATTGGAATTGATAACCATTACCAAATCTACTTATTCCTCACAACAATGCTCGTATTAATCCGTAGTTGTGTATTTAATTCCGTAGTTGTGTATAAATATTTTTTTTCATTATTATTCAGTGACATTTTAGAATAAATGTCATTATAGTTTTCAGTTAATGTTTTTTCCTATTTCGGTTTTTAGTTGAAGTTTTTCTGCTTCCTTCATATTTCTTTGCATTTAATGTGAACTCATTAAACAATTTATCAGGTTTTCATTCATTATCGAGGTTTGATTCTACAGGTTTCAGATTTTCAGGCATTAGACAAGAAGCATTATTTTTTCTTGGTGGATTTCATTGTTCAATCTTACAGTTTTGACAATTTATATGTTAAAAGTAAACGATGGTGACTTGCTTTGTGGGAATACTATATTTTTGGCCTTTTCATGTGTATATTTTTAATATGTTTAATTTATAAAATTGATTTGTTAAGATACATAACTAAAAGAACCATTTTTAAGTTCTAAAGATTGAGCAATGTTTTATAAACTCATTTAAAAAATAAGTAAATGTTTAGTCATTTTTTAAATTCCATCTCAAAGTCTTCCATAATTCTATAATTTCAATGTAGAGCAAATCAATTATTTTTCCGATTAGGGTTAAAATATAAAACCTGAAACAATGCGAACTCGAAATGTGTAACATGACATACTTGTCAATAAATATCTTAAAAAATATTATGTTTAACAAGTATCTTAAAAACCGAATAAAATATTCATCTGTGCACTCTAAAAATTTATTATTTAAATGGAATGTGAACTATCGAACCATAGACTTTAACCAGAAGGTTTTGTTGTTCATGTTTGATTGATTTTACGAGGGTTCGTCGCTTACTTAATGTATCTTTTATCCATTCCCGATGGAATAATTCAATCTCTCATATCGTGGCCCTTTAATTTCTTTCCGATCCTAGCCATCAAAGCCCACACTGATGGATGGACATGTGAATAAACGCATGCCGTTAAAATATTGGGCTTCGAAGGAACCATTTGAACGCCAAACCGGAACACGGAACGTTGCCTTGCCGCACACGGAATGCGTGGAAAATATGTGTATAAAAGCTGTCATAATATGTTACTAATTTATGCACGCATTATAAGCGACCCACTCGTACCGAAAACCCTTCCCAAACGCAATGCCGACCCGTTGCGTAAAGTGTGCTCCATTGGGAGAAGATTTAAAGACCCACTAAGCGGTGAGCGATTGTTCGGTGGGCACGTGCCAGCCTTGAAGATGGTGCGCGAAAGGTGCGCACTTGGAATGCAAATTTTTTCGCTGCAAACACAGCCAATATTATTTAACCTGGTGCAGAAAGCCCCGAACGCACACAGCGCACACTGCAAATGCATTTATAACGACTTACCGGGACGCAGCTTGTGGACGCTGGTCGGTGGTTCCGGACTGCGGCCGGCCGCAACGTCACACGGGAACGGTACGGTGTCCGGGATTTTCTTCTGCAAAAATTTGCCGCTCGTCTTGTAGCCGGTCCGGCCGGCCATCATCATCGTGACGTTGCGGTACAGGTGAAAGATGACGCGCCACTGGGCATTGTCGAAGATGGTCGGCTGGAAGGCGCTGATCGCCGCGTTCACCTTCCATCGGTGGAATTTGTTTTCGTGGCACAGCAACAACAGCAGCACCAGCAGCACGCTTAACGATGACGTTTGACCGAGCAGTTGCATTGTGTTTTGGGTGGTGTCGTTCGGGTGGTCGTTAGTCGAGGCCCCTGGCAACGGGCAACGCTCGTTCGATTTGGGTGGGTTTTGTTTGGCCGCTGGGAGAAAGATTCGGTGCCCGATAGGCGACGAACCTGCCGATGGTTTGTTTTAAATGCACTACGAACGTTTCTGGTCACATCACTACTCTTCTTTGTCGTTCGCCGGTACCGGACGTGGCAATTTAAGTTCGATTTAAAAAACAAATCACAGCATCACTCACTAAACTTTGTTTTGAGCACGGTAGGGAAGAAAACAAGTGGTAATTAGTGAAACTCTCACCCTACCATGATGTGAATAGTACAACGCGCACATGAATCGTCAAATGCATCCCCGAAAAGTCCGGTACACGTGGATGGCACCATGTTGTTTATCTGTTGCCCTTACGTTGCACTCACTGAAAAGCATCTGTCTGTTAAAAAAGGCTCCAACCAGAGCGTCCGTTTTTGCTAAGTATCAATTAAAAAGCCTCTTGAATGTGAATATCTTTCCCCGAAGAGCGCACCCTACCGGGCGCTTTGATAAATAGTAGCTTCCGTACAGGTGGACCTTATCTTCGCAGCTCCACACGAAGAAAGACAGAGAAGCAAGCGAGACAAACCAATAAATAAAACGCATATATAGCAAAACTGATGCCGTTCGTCTGTTCGCCCCTGATGAGTTATTAATATGAATGAGCACCGTTGCATCGAATTTCCATCACATTAATGAGGTCTGGGTGGAGCAGGCAGGCCGCGTATATAATATTTGCTTCCAAACTGCTACGGTATTTTGATTTGAAACATTAGAAAGTGTCAAAATTATCGTCCAAAACAACGATGAAGACGTTGGGTTGATGTTTGGAATAACAAAAAAACGGAAAAGCAGTCAAGATTAGTCGTGCATTAACTCGGGTTTGGGTTTCGTTATCGTTATGGTAGGTACCGTAACGAGGAGTCGTAAGGGGGTGTGAACATATGAGTAGTCTTGTTGATGGTGTTTTAGTAATTGAAAATCTTTAAATACTTTAGTTTTCAGATAATAAATTCATACAAGAAAGGGAAAATTAATATGGGATTTAGTAATTATCTTTCTTGGTTCTCAAATCTTCAAATAAATCTAACATAAACTGACTGCAGAAGAACAACACAACAGTTGGTACGTATCAGTTTTCCTTGAACCAATTGTCGGTGCTATGTTGTTTCAGTTGAAATTGATAATCAACAAGGTTTTTTACTTCATTTGGCATCAATTTTGTGCTTTAGTTTAAGCTTAAACTGAAACCGACATCGATATGGAGAAGCTGAATTTTGACAGCGCAGATCATTATTATGATTGTTAGATAGAAAGACTTTCAAAAAAGGCAATATAGTTTAGAAAATAAAAAGCTACGATAATTCCTACGAATATTTTGCTATTAAACTAACATTAACTATAATGTCTTCTTGGAAAGCTCAACAAGCGATGCACCAATCATAAGAGCGTGAAAAAATACTTTAGAAATACTACTTTCACGAATCTTGCAACTGATTATGCTTAGACTTTTGTGAATAATGTTTTTTTTTTCAAAATAGCTTTCGGTATTTCTAAATCATACCTCATTCTTTAAATCATTTCATATTATCTCACTACAAGGTTATCAAAAAGGAAATAGTGGGATCTACCAAAACTTCAAATTAAGTTAGGTGATTAAAGATTCAAGAAAAAACACATATTTTGCTGATAATATAACCATCGTAAAAAGTTTTTCGATAGTACCTCTCATCAATCAACGTTATGGCTAAATGAGGCATTTTGATTACATTTGATGATGATATCATTTGTAAACAATACACTCATGTTCAGGAATTGAGAGTCATCAAAGCCGGCTCTAGCTCAGAAAACTAAATCTGTGTTTTCTGAGAACTGACAAGTAAAAATTTAAGATATGCAACACAAAAAAAATCGAGGTAGTTCTGTCAGCTGCCAATGTTTTAACTGATTTTCTGCTTAGGGAGTAAGTCTCTTTTAAGTCTCTCTCATTGTAAACTAGATCCCAAGAATAATCTGTTACTTTCAGACACTAGACTGACTTGAATCGTTGATGACAAAAAAGCAATTATTTTACGTTCAATTTGAAATATATTTTTCGCAATAAATACAATAAATATTCTGCAGTATTTTGCAGTGCCAGTTAAAAAAGGTGACTTGAATTTCTTTAAATGTAGTAGCGTCACAATTCAGCATGTAATTAATCGCCGGTGTCTGATTAACGCTCTAGCTCCACATGCCAAACAGATTGCGCAATCGTACCGTTTGCCGGCTACAATCTCATCTGCACCGCCGATGATAACTCGCACCGCGGCCGATCGAACACACGTCCAAAATGTATGCTTTGTGTAGCATGAAAACAACGGAGCTGGGCAGAAAACAAAAAAACACAAACATCAAAACAGCAAACCCCTAACCAACATACCTTCTTAACATTGGCCAAAGCACACCACAAACACAGACAGCAACACATAATGGTTTGTATGCTGCGGCTTGTGCAAGTTCTTTTAACCGTTCGCGGCTGAAGATGGGTGATCGATAATGATGGACCACCGATCTGATCGAAATCGAATGGGAGCAGCTGGCAGCTGGAATTGGAGCTGCGGCCGGGTGGTTTGTCTTGAGAGAAGGGGCCCAAATGAAATGAAGCGTTTGTGTGTGGCTTGCAATCGATTTTGCGGCGGTACTTTAGGTGCGTATCGAATTAAGTGAGCAGTGAATCGAGCACCCGGCGCACGTACCCCGAACATTGCTTTGTTCTGCATAATTTGCGGTGGTTAGATTCGCTGCGGTGTTTAAGGTGTTGGGCTGGGAAGGTTGGGGTGTGCGCCAGTGGTTTTTCTGTTTCTGTTGCATAATTGGGGTTGGGTTGTGGTTTGCTGGGGCGTCACGGGGGATGCTTGGTGAGCAAGAACAGTTGTGTGGCTTTGAAGCCTTACAGGGGAGAGACGAGTTTCTAGAACTTGTTGGATTGTTTCCTAATGTCAGAAATTAAAGCTTTATCTGAAGTGTTAAGCAAGTACCTTTTTTTCCTCTATGGACATCAATTCTTGTACATCTAGTACAGTTTGACAATTTATGGCCTGAATTAAAAACTTTCTCATAATTTAATAGTATACCCAGGGCACCAAGCATTGACAATCGGTACAGGGTCACTCAAACTGTCATTTAAGTTGGTTATGCATAGATGACCATGGATCAACATCTGGTCGAGCCTTTTGATACTTTCTGAGGTATTTGCGTATCAGAGTATCCAATATTTTCTGTAGTATCTCCTTGAGGACACGGTGTAGAAAGAAATATACAAACAACAATAAAACGGCTTTGTAGACATTGAATATCTGACTATCCAACTAATGAAACATGCAATCAAGAAAGTTATAAATAACGTGAAAAAACCTCCTGATGTTATTTTGCCAATCCGCAGAAGAATCGATCCAATTCGAGCATTGAGAAAGATTCAATGATGAAGCAAAAAAATAGCATATTTTTAATAACGATATTCACAAATCAAAGGTTACTGCATTTAAATTGCGTCTCAAAGCAAACGGCCATCTAGCAGGACGAGACCGAACATAATTTGAAACATGAGTGAGTTTTTATGTCTTTAACTAGGTCACCACACCGTATACGAATTTTTAACCAACTGGATCATCTTCCATGGGCCATTGCCAATGTCACCGGTTCCAATAACGGGCATCGAGCGTATTCAGATTCGCGATTTTCGACCTACACCTTGAAATTGGATTTTGACTACGCATTAAATGTTTGTCATCTATGAATATTTATGTGGATCGCTGACTGGTTTGTGGTATCTTACTTGGCAGCTCAAACGATTCATAGGTAGTAGCTGAATGTTATTTAAATCAGAGATAAGCCAATCATGCTATAATTATAGCGGATTCATGTTTTAACTTGAATGACATAGAATTGACGCACTAGAACGGCTGATATGAAGTGCCGTTTCAAGATTTTGAGATGCTAATAACATCAATTACCTTTTCTTGAATAAAATTAGTTTTACGCAAATTAATTGGGTCTTTCATCTTTAATAAAATTTGCTAAAAAATTGCAAACAACGATTTTCAACCCCTTATTAACTAAAAAGACTTCATTTCCTACCATAAAAACCACATCTTCTTTAGATATACGGCCTGGCCGTAATTACGAAATAAAAAAAAAAAAAAACCACATCTTCTATTGCAAATTTATAGTGAAAGCTCCAGGAAAAGCCAAAATTCCCAACCAATTGTTAAAATTAGTTTTATCACTATATTGGCAGCATCACCGTGCCATCACCTCTACCTAAACTAGCTGCACACCAAGTAGCAATCACTAATCTCCGCACATCCGCACCCGGACCAAACCAAAAAAAAAGTGTCCATTCTTCATTGTGTCCATTACATCACAGGGTTACTGCCGCATTCACTTCAGTTATTCCCGTCGTTGCACTTTGTTTTTGCCTGAGAGAGAGAGGAGCATGGGAAACGAGATGCAAAGAAAGACGAAAGATTTTCCTTTCGCAAAAGAAAACGAAAGAGCGAGCGAGCGAAAAAGACACCAAAATCCAACCTGCACTGACCGGTCGTGACCGTTCTATTCGGTGGCGGTTTTGTGGGCCCGTAACTAATAAGCCAATAAATTGTTACCGGCTTCCCAGCTGGACCCGGCTAGGTAAGTAAGATTCCGATTGCATGATAGCGATCCCACTCGTTTAATTCGTTGGGTCGCGCTTTTTGCGCATGGCTATTGCATTTATTCGTAATCCAAATGAAAATGAAACCACATGTGCAGAATTCCTTTGCCGCGATTCCGTTGGATGAGAGGCGCACAGAAACCCTAATTGCAAAATGGTAGAAACAGGTTGATTACACTACCCCGATGTACGGGCACATTCGCACACTCGTTCGACACTTTACGACATAGAAACGGGCCGTCACTACAGTCCAAAGCGCACGTGTCCACGAACACGGAACCGAATATGCACCGAATAAATAGAGAAAAAACGGCCAGGCAGGAAAAAAAAACACCTCTGGACGCGATATTAAGCAAATGGGTCTTTTCGCGTACGTTCGCCCCTACTGCTAATGGTTCATTTGGATATAAAGCGCACACGATTGCAATCTGGGTCTGCCAATAGGTACCTGCCGAGACTGCATCGCACCATCACACTGCCGAGTCTGTACGAAATCTGGAAACTGGCTCTTGGCAATCGGATTTTCAGCACTTCATTCGCACAGCACCTCACATCAGCAAGCCGGGATCACCGCATATGATCCGGAGCTCACTAGAAGCACAACGATGTCCGGAGACTTGAACGAGCAAATAAAACACGAACACCCATCCCCAAACAAACGAGAAAAACCGAAACTGTGTAACAAGGCACACGCACGCACCAGAAGCGTGTCCGAAAATGGACAAGAAGAATCCTGAAATGATCCGGAGCTCACTAGAAGCACAACGATATCCGGAGACTTGAACGAGCGAATAAAACACGAACACCCATCCCCAAACAAACGAGAAAAACCGAAACTGTGTAACAAGGCACACGCACGCACCAGAAGCGTGTCCGAAAATGGACAAGAACAATCCTGAACCGGTCTCCCGCCGAGGAGACGCTTTTCCCGGTTTGTTTACGTCACACCGCAAAAGGGTCGTACAAACTCGCACGGAACACGCTTAGATCTTACACAATCCGAACTCCACTACTCCGGCCCAGCCCGGCCAGCTAACGGGAGAAAAACTAACGCCAACACACACGTACACTCAGATTCGGCTGCTGGACGCAAACCCGTTTGCGCGTTTTTGTACCGAAACAACAGCGCGAGCAGTGGCGCACACGCGTCCGCTTGCTATCAGCTCTCCGGCGCAACTAATGCTGCGTGCTGGGCGCCCATTGACGAGGTATTCGCTGCTCGATCGATCGTGGGCCGTGCGGTGTTTGCTGGTGGTTTACTATCGGGAAATTTTACCCGCAAGGCGGAGAAGAAGGGGAGGAGGTGGGTTGTGGTTCTCCCCACCCGTTTTTTTTTTCGATGTTTACTGGGTGCGTGTGCTGGGTGAAGATGGGTTCTGTTCGGGGTTTTGTTTTATTTTGGCAAATAGATTGCGATCTCGGTGGGGATACAGCGTACACGCGTCCTTTCTCTTTAGCGTAATTGGGCACATGGCGCTCTGGGGAGATGGTACTGTGCTGAAGATTAGCGTTAAACGTTTCTAGAGGTAGTCTTCTGGTAAGAAGGTGGCTGGATGGGTAGATGGGTGAATTGAATAGGTAATGAGTGATTGAGAAGCAGTACGTAGTTTTGGGGCGAGTGATTTTATGCATCACAGCACGTGAAGGACAATTTAATGGTAATTGCAATAATAAGAGATCTTTGAGATTTGAAATAATATTGTTGAAATTTTGTTAAAATAACGACAGATGTGATTTAGTACAGCGTTTTCATTTTTCCAGGTTTTTGTGAGTAAAATGATGAAATATAAAATTATCTGAAACACTTTCGCTTATCGGAACATTGAAACTTTTCACTCTGCTCACATTTTGGATTTCCTATCTATTTTTTCGTCTGAAAATGTATATCTTTTTGCATGTCTTTTAATTATTCATTTGTTTGTAGGTTTGTCCTTCGCTAAATTTTCTTAAATCTCATTAACCAAATGTTACCATTTTATTACTAAATTATCTATGTTAATGAAATATCACTAGACGCAGCAATTCATCGTTAGTTTTAGAATGTGTTAGGGATATGTTTGCTTAATATTGTTTTCCTTGTTAGGATTATGAACAAAATATTTGTTTTTTATCAAAATTGAAGATATGTAGTTAGTTTTAGCGAATTGGAATGAATAAATATTTTAATGTAAGGAAAAAAATATTTTGTACTTCTTTTATTGAATAGTCAATCTTATTGAAAAAGGTATTACAGATAAAAACGTAATAGGAACAAGCTTGTTAATCTGTTTTAAGAAACTGTAAAAGTGCCACAGCTTAATAAAATTTGCATAATTACTTTTAAAAAGATTATGATCATACAAATATACATTATATTTTACTATTAATTTTTAAGCTTTCCTCATTTATTCTGGTTCCAAGTTTGAATGATACTTCTTTTTTTGTATATGCTTGTTTTGTAATAACTAATTCAATATAGGCTGTGTTACTTACTACTATTTCTATTAATATAAAAATTAGATTGTTTACTATTGCAGTTTTTAAAGCGTATTAAAACTAATTATCATCCAAGAAACAATGCATAAGGAAACCATTTAATTGGTAACATTTGAATAAAATAAAACTAATAAAAAAACAATAAACATTAAAGATTTAAAAACAGTTATGAAAAACTATAATAAGTTCCTTTAAACAAGATAACGTAACAGAAATAAACTGAAACTTGGAACTATTACCAAGTCATTCTCAAAGAGTTAAACAATAAAATGTTGTAAGGTCAAAGAAACTCTTGAATTCAGCTCGAAACTGTCTTACAATCTTCATTCAATCAATATGGAGCTTGTAAACAACTTAATGAAAAGTAAGCTGAGTGAGCCAGCGATAAAAATAAACGGAAAAAAGAGGATAAATCTGATTACTTTACAAAACGGAAAAGTTTTATTCGTAGCAGGAAAAAAAGGACAGACTTATATCCTCACCGGATTAATAACCACAATCAAATTAATTCATTTAAGCCGACATGCTTTCTTCGTTAGGCGCTTCCCATTACCACTCAGTAACAACGAAAAAAGTAACAAACGAAATAAATCCTCTCGAATAAAAAGAAACCAATAAAAACATGGAAACGATCATCTTAAGCCAGAAACCTTCCAAACAATTTAACGCCTCAACAGCGTGCAAAAAAACAGGTTTACGCCGCCCTAAAAGAAGCACCGAATGGTTTTGTTTGCTTCCTCCCTCTACTTTTCCTACAGCGTGGTACCATTTCATTCTTATCAAAATGCACCCAATGCAATCGAGTTGACGGCTCGCAAAAGGATTAAGGAAATTCATTACATCCTTTACCGCCAGCGAACCGACCCCGAGGGAACGGCCGATCCAGTCCGACGGATTTGAAATGTTTTTCCACCAAGTGCGCCAAATGTGCATTGAAGTGCGGTGCAGAGCATAAATTATGCTCTCGGGCTTTACGGCAGCACGTACCCTCTTACGTACGGAGGATGAGAGTGAAATTTCGGTCTCACCTCGAGGGACGTCTGTTCGGATTGATTCATCTTGTGCTTTGTGTTGTTTTTATTTGTTGCAAAGACGCTCGGAAGCGGGGCGGTTGGAAAAGTATTAAAAACAAAACAGAAAACAACCCTCTCGGCTTCGATCAAACGAACAAGAAGACGGCAACTTAGGGGAGCTTCTGGGGTTGGTCCGGTGGACGGTATGGAAGTAATGAACTGGGAAGGATTTTCATTACTGTGCAACTGGTGAAAATCCGGTGTGTCCTGTGGGTGCAACGTAACGTCGGGGAAATGGCTCTGGAAACTCGAACCGAAATGAAAAACGTTTTCTCATCCATTCACCACGAAGTGCAGCGACAGGCTGGGAGAGGATGACGATGATGCTGATGGTGATGTCTTTGTTTTTGCTTAACCGACTCATCCGATGGCTTACTCCAAAGACAATAACTGCACAAAGGGTTGTGAAAGGAGTAAATTATATATTTTATGAAAATAAAACTACAATGGTACATTATCAAAATTTGCTATAGGACTCAGAATTTTCTTTAAATTAATGATTACAGGTGTATCTTATTTATTTTACAGTTTTCGCC
>KZ061741.1:77512-118284 GCA_002091835.1 Anopheles maculatus
AAAAAAGTAACAAACGAAATAAATCCTCTCGAATAAAAAGAAACCAATAAAAACATGGAAACGATCATCTTAAGCCAGAAACCTTCCAAACAATTTAACGCCTCAACAGCGTGCAAAAAAACAAGTTTACGCCGCCCTAAAAGAAGCACCGAATGGTTTTGTTTGCTTCCTCCCTCTACGATTCCTACAGCGTGGTACCATTTTATTCTTATCAAAATGCACCCAATGCAATCGAGTTGACGGCTCGCAAAAGGATTAAGGAAATTCATTACATCCTTTACCGCCAGCGAACCGACCCCGAGGGAACGGCCGATCCAGTCCGACGGATTTGAAATGTTTTTCCACCAAGTGCGCCAAATGTGCATTGAAGTGCGGTGCAGAGCATAAATTATGCTCTCGGGCTTTACGGCAGCACGTACCCTCTTACGTACGGAGGATGAGAGTGAAATTTCGGTCTCACCTCGAGGGACGTCTGTTCGGATTGATTCATCTTGTGCTTTGTGTTGTTTTTATTTGTTGCAAAGACGCTCGGAAGCGGGGCGGTTGGAAAAGTATTAAAAACAAAACAGAAAACAACCCTCTCGGCTTCGATCAAACGAACAAGAAGACGGCAACTTAGGGGAGCTTCTGGGGTTGGTCCGGTGGACGGTATGGAAGTAATGAACTGGGAAGGATTTTCATTACTGTGCAACTGGTGAAAATCCGGTGTGTCCTGTGGGTGCAACGTAACGTCGGGGAAATGGGTCTGGAAACTCGAACCGAAATGAAAAACGTTTTCTCATCCATTCACCACGAAGTGCAGCGACAGGCTGGGAGAGGATGACGATGATGCTGATGGTGATGTCTTTGTTTTTGCTTAACCGACTCATCCGATGGCTTACTCCAAAGACAATAACTGCACAAAGGGTTGTGAAAGGAGTAAATTATATATTTTATGAAAATAAAACTACAATGGTACATTATCAAAATTTGCTATAGGACTCAGAATTTTCTTTAAATTAATGATTACAGGTGTATCTTATTTATTTTACAGTTTTCGCCATATTATCAACACTGCACGGGCTGATTAAATGTAAATTCAGATCAGTTAATAAGGCATTTTCACTCTTTCATTTGCGTTTTCCTATGCTCGGTATGCTCGGTTTTGAATGTGCATAAACATAAAAATGATTATTGAGGTATCGAGTCATGAACGAAAACGTTTCCACTCAATAAAAAGTACATTTAAAAATATATCTCTACTACTTCCGATAACTATATGGATTCATCTTCATTAAAAAAGTATTCTATAAAAAAAGTACCATCTCTTCCTGGTTGATGTAAGACTTACCTAAACAAACAAACAAAATGTTTAAAGTCTCTTCGATCGACAACAGGCTTAATGTCAAATTAAATTTGTTCAAGCTATTATCATATGGACGACATCGTTTGAGATGTAGACAACAAGGTTTTGACAACAATTTCTATATTTTACAAGATATTGCTTACTGTCTGACAGCATGTTCTATAAACTCTTTCTTTCTTTTTCTCTGGAGCATCAACCTCAATAAGCCATCTATGACTTACTATTCGACAAGACAGTCTGGACGGGATTCAATACCTGATCCTGCTGTGTGAAGATCAGTATCGGTACTGCCTAAACCATCGAATCCCCAACAAATCCGGGATAGTTTCCAGGAAGTGAATTTCTCCATCAATATTTACTGCATTTAAAGTGCTGTATAACGCTTTTGGTACAGCTGTAGTCTGTAGTGCGGCCCGGTGGTGTATCCGATAGCGGCGCCGGTCTTCAAACAGCAGGACCGGGGTTCGAATCCCGCCGGACCGCCTCTTCGTACGCAGAACTGACTATTCTGCTACGGGTAAAACACAAGTCATAGAAAGCTAGAAATAGCAGGCCAAGACCTACAGAGGTTGTAGTGCCAGAGAAGAAGAAGAAGAAGAAGTAGTCTGTAGTTCCTCGTTGTATGTTTTTTGTCTTTTAACATATGTGTATGGTATCGTTAAACTTAAGCAGTGATAATCGGTCGGCAGGAAGAGTCCCGATAATTCCAATATTTTGGCTCAGGGTTAAAACAAGCTTAGTTCTCAACGAATCTTTAACTACAGCTCTATGACGCTTTTGAACATACCTACTTCAAGTAAATCTTCTTTCTTTTGCTTTTTATTTCTTATTACATACAATTTAATAGAGTAGCCTATTTGTTCTTATTATAAAATTTAAGTACTCGTAATGTTAGTGACTAGCAATTGAATCTTAATTCTAAGTACTATTCATCTGTATTACATCAGGTCTAATTGCAATTCTGTAAAATCTTTGGATATGTTAAAAACTTGTATTCAAAAGACTTTGATCAAACGTCAGGCAGAATTAAGTCCTGACCTGTGCGAAGGTTTCCTATTAGGCATCTTCTTATTCGCCATGTGAAATAAAATGAATTTCTCTGCAATCCCTAGATTATTATTGTAGATATTCTTCCCTATTTCCTTTTAGCTGCATTGTGGATATTAAGCTTTTACTTTTTATGATGTTTAAGTGTTGGTTTTTCGATTGTTATAGAAAGATTCAAATTTTGAAGTGTGCGTGGCATAGGGACAGCTTCTTTTGCTTTTTCTTGGGTGTCCAAATTATCTATTTCTATGTGTGTAACAAACGACGAATTGGTAACGAATTCTCCTTTGTTTTTTTTTTTATATGGTTAAGTATTCTTTGTTATGCTTCTTTTCAAAAGTAGAGTTATACCTTTGTTGTTTTAAAATTAGACCAAAAGTTGTCTTATTTGTTTTTATTTCTATATTTATTTCTCTACTGTTACCTTTCTTTACCACTGTGCTGCGAATGTGAACCTGTCCTTGGGGACGTTTATTAATTATTCTTAAAATTGAACGGGAGCAGTAAGTCGTTTGAAAATTGGCGTAGCAGACAGTGTTTGGGCAGTGTGAGAAATCATCTCTTTCTTTCCCTCCCTTCTCTCCCCTCCCTCAACTCAGATTCAGATTTTTCCCATATTTTCCTGCCGATTTTATCTATTCAAACCGATGCACAGTTTTCCTTTGAGATCGTTCTTTTCCCATTTCCACAGATGCATAACACGAACGGACAGGATGAATGGCAGCTTTCCCCGGGGCGGCTAGATTGCATTCCTAACCTTTTCTTCTCGCACAATCTCTCCCTCTCCCCCGCCCCTCCCTCCGTCCATTGCAACCGTGAGCGATTGCATCGGGCCAGTGTCCGTAGGGCCCTTCGAGGGAAGATGATGATTTCTCACCCTACTGCTGGCTTCACATAAGAAGCTGTACAGGATAGCCGACCACCACGATGATGAACAGGTTGCTGTTTATTGTTTCCCTTTCGCCATGCGCTCCTTCCCTCCTCCACTCTTCGTTTCCTTCAGCCCCATTCTCGTGAGCCCGGGCCATACGCCTTCTAATATTCATTCAAGCGCAGAACTTCTGAGAAGATGCATTGCCAAGCCGACGGCGGGCCTTGGCATGTCTATGGCCGATCTTTGACATCTTCACTGCAATTATGCAATGGATCAGCATCGGTCGTTGAGCCCGGTTGAGCAGCCGGTAGGCACGCAACCGTATGCCATAAGCGAGCAGCGCGAGTGCTCTGCCGCCGCTGCACTCGAGTGTCCATTACAAGGGTCCTGCTGATGCACTGGGGCGATGTATGCAGGGAGTCGATTAAGAGCCCACCGTGCCGTGCAGCATTTGGCCGGTGCACGTTTGGCCAATTTCAAAACATCGTTACGGGTGCCGGCCGAGCCACACGGTTCGCGTGAGTTGATAGGGTGAGAAAAGTCATGCCGTTCGGTGGTTGTTAATTGCGCGTTAGAGGCGCGCGAGTTCAACGCAAAACGGCGCCTCACTGTCTCGTTGACATAAATTATGCATCCTATTTAGGTTAACCAAGATGCGTCAAGCCGGGTTTTTGTTGGGTAGATAATGCGGAGAAAAAGCAACGAAGTACTGATTTGCTTTAAACCATTAGCGAATAGAGCATAGAGTGTGTGTGTGGTGATTTTCTTGGAGCTTGAAGTCATTGTGCTCAATAGGTTGGGTCAGTTTTTAGTTCCTAGCTGGGTTTCAATCAAGGAAGTAGGTTAGTTTATAGTCTTGGAAGAAAGATCTAGCTTTATGACGCGCTGTTTCAACATTTACTGCCTAATTTTATCACTTTTATTAACACTGTGAGCATCTCTTCTGCTCTCCCTCAAAACCATTTTGTTTATAATGAATATTCATTTTTTAAATTTACCCTTTAATTTCAAAACCTTACATATTCCTAAGGTGTATTTTTTGTCATAAGATTAAATACGGTAACTTCACTGTTTAAAACAAATATAAGTATAAAAAGTTTGTAAGAAGAGTGGCTAAAAGAAAAGGTAAAATAGCACACACCTGTTGTTTGAAAAGTAAATTAAAATTTTTTTTATTGATACTAAATATTTAAATAAAATTCAAAAGACACTTGCACTGAAAGAAAACTGTTAAAAAAACAATATTAAAAGAGTAATATGACAAGTCAATAATATCAGACATATAATACAAAGGTTTGCAAAGTTGAAGATGAAGAACTGAGCAGTATAAAATAAAACGAAACAAACGGAAACGAATAAACAAAATACTCAAATCAAATTTAGATTTTAAGTAGAACAACTCAATTTAAATGTAATGGACACAAAATTAGTACAACAAACTACTACATGATTAAAAATTCAATCTCAATATAATTGAAACAAGAACTCAAAAGTACAAAGAACGAAATAATCAAAAAATAGATCAAAAGTATACTTTATTAATGAATGAAAAACATAAGAATATGTTAAAAACACCTGTACAAGATTTATATTTACTATAAATGTTAAAAAAAAACTTGTAAAGCAATAAAATGTTAACATGATGACAAGACAATCAGTTCTGATAAAAAAAGAAGGTAAACTCTACAAAACTGATGGAACAAAGCATCAAGTGACATTTCAATAATTATATTTATTCAAAAAACCGAAGCGCATACACAAGCGGCTATGCTTACAAATCATCAATCACAGCCGTAATGAAATGCACAACTACAAACAGTTAATTGCCTTAATGACCCACAATGTGCACGATGGAATTACAAAAATACCTCACATTACACGAAAATAGCATTCAGGCTGGGCTAGTGAAAAAACAAAACTGAAAAAAAACCTCGGCGCCAACACGCCACACCATAACCAGCGTTATAATAAATTTGTTTCCACACATGAAACACGGCCGCACGCCGCTAATTGTGATACGAAGCGGGCGTAAAACTGGACAAACAACGTAAACAAAAACGCACACAAAACCCGCCCGTAAGCCCGAACGCAGCCCTATTTTCCCACAGCCCTACTAAGGGCGGCCGTGTGCGTGTACGATCGAACCCATTAAACACGAATGAAGTGACGAGCGAGTGAAACTTAAAAAAAGAAATGCGATCAAAAACAATATTATTTAATAGATATTTAGCCCATTTCTATCACGGTTTGATTGTTTTGTTGTTTGGGCGGCATTTAAACGCTTTTTTTTCCACCTCCAACGGTCGTGCCACCAGCTCCGTGCCACTTGGATGCCACTTGGGTGTTTAGTGGTGGCGCAGGTATGTCTCTCATGCCGCTTGGTACGTTTAGTATCAAACACGGCCGAAACCATGTTCGGGGTAGGATCGGTATTGGAATATCGTGATGCGATAATGCTTCATCGATGCCGCAGGTTGCAATTTTTTCGGTGGAAAAAGACGTGATGTTCGACGGTGGCCGTTGGAATGAAGGAGGGCACAGGATTGAAGAAGGAGCGTGGAAAGAAGCGTCTGAGTCGGTTAAGAACCAGAAACTGGGGAGTGCTTTAGATGGTCGTGGAGTGCCGTGTATTTGGTTGCCCATCGGCAGTGATTATGCTGGCACCTTTGAAGGAATCGATTGGAATGGGTTAGCAGTACAGTCTATGGGCAGGTTTTGGTGAAGAATAGTTATGCATTGTTTTGTTATGAGATGAGGTAAAACTGAGAATGTAAAGGTAAATCAAGCGTTCAATGTTTTTGTTTTTTTAGAATAAATATAAAATGTTTTTACCCAAAGAAAACAAACATTAAAATGCGTAAATAGCTCAGAAAACTATTCAAAAATAGCGTTTTTCAACATTTTTTACCTACATTGTACTTCAACTTTAAATACTCGTAATATGTCAACGCACATAATGATGATTACAATATTAAAAAGCCATAACATATTTTCATAAAATTTTCCTTTACAAATATACAAAAAATCTTAAAGATCCTAAAAAAATATATTTTTTAACCATGTATTTTATCCATACTTTAGGACTGAAAAATGCCAGACATGGTAGACCTTTAGCTTTTCCAATTTAGTACCAAAAATCAGAAGAAAATTATTTTAATAAAGTAAAATTATGGAATTATGTGCAAGAAATTCTGTTAAACCATTGCACTGAGATAGGTCAGATGTTCTTCAGCTTTGCTTTAAAAGCTCAAGCTTAAATGGGTTACTGGCCACATACAGTGACGGACAAGTTATTAAGCCCACACTTTATTTGAGATTTTGAAACTATTTCTTTATATATTTGTAACAGGTAGAATCATCACAGAGTATTTAAATTCTTCATCAAACTTTTTCCTTTCAATTGCCAATTTGAACACGAGATACATTTTTGAGTGAGAATAGAACTTCCTCATCAAAAATGTATAGTATAGACTCATATAGACTCATATAGAAGGACAAATTAAGAGCAATACGATCAGTTCGGTGATCTTGGTTAATTTATGCAGTAAGCTTAACTCATCAGGCCTAAGATTTTTCATTAGGCGTTAGAAAAACAATCTTAGTCGCTAGTTTCGATTAAAGTCGAAACTATGCTTACGGTAATATTATTAAGAAAATATTAGTTTATTGGAGTTAAACTGAAATAAATCTTATTTTGTAACTAATTAATTAACTCGAACATCGAACAGTAAACATGAACTGAAAAAGAACTGGGTTTTAAAAATGTGTAGAGTTCACTATTTACCGCCCGTAAGCCCGAACGCAGCCCTATTTTCCCACAGCCCTACTAAGGGCGGCCGCGTGCGTGTACGATCGAACCCATTAAACACGAATGAAGTGACGAGCGAGTGAAACTTAAAAAAAGAAATGCGATCAAAAACAATATTATTTAATAGATATTTAGCCCATTTCTATCACGGTTTGATTGTTTTGTTGTTTGGGCGGCATTTAAACGCTTTTTTTTCCACCTCCAACGGTCGTGCCACCAGCTCCGTGCCACTTGGATGCCACTTGGGTGTTTAGTGGTGGCGCAGGTATGTCTCTCATGCCGCTTGGTACGTTTAGTATCAAACACGGCCGAAACCATGTTCGGGGTAGGATCGGTATTGCAATATCGTGATGCGATAATGCTTCATCGATGCCGCAGGTTGCAATTTTTTCGGTGGAAAAAGACGTGATGTTCGACGGTGGCCGTTGAAATGAAGAGGGGTACGGGATTGAAGAAGGAACGTGGAAAGAAGCGTCTGAGTCGGTTAAGAACCAGAAACTGGGGAGTGCTTTAGATGGTCGTGGAGTGCCGTGTATTTGGTTGCCCATCGGCAGTGATTATGCTGGCACCTTTGAAGGAATCGATTGGAATGGGTTAGCAGTACAGTCTATGGGCAGGTTTTGGTGAAGAATAGTTATGCATTGTTTTGTTATGAGATGAGGTAAAACTGAGAATGTAAAGGTAAATCAAGCGTTCAATGTTTTTGTTTTTTTAGAATAAATATAAAATGTTTTTACCCAAAGAAAACAAACATTAAAATGCGTAAATAGCTCAGAAAACTATTCAAAAATAGCGTTTTTCAACATTTTTTACCTACATTGTACTTCAACTTTAAATACTCGTAATATGTCAACGCACATAATGATGATTACAATATTAAAAAGCCATAACATATTTTCATAAAATTTTCCTTTACAAATATACAAAAAATCTTAAAGATCCTAAAAAAATATATTTTTTAACCATGTATTTTATCCATACTTTAGGACTGAAAAATGCCAGACATGGTAGACCTTTAGCTTTTCCAATTTAGTACCAAAAATCAGAAGAAAATTATTTTAATAAAGTAAAATTATGGAATTATGTGCAAGAAATTCTGTTAAACCATTGCACTGAGATAGGTCAGATGTTCTTCAGCTTTGCTTTAAAAGCTCAAGCTTAAATGGGTTACTGGCCACATACAGTGACGGACAAGTTATTAAGCCCACACTTTATTTGAGATTTTGAAACTATTTCTTTATATATTTGTAACAGGTAGAATCATCACAGAGTATTTAAATTCTTCATCAAACTTTTTCCTTTCAATTGCCAATTTGAACACGAGATACATTTTTGAGTGAGAATAGAACTTCCTCATCAAAAATGTATAGTATAGACTCATATAGACTCATATAGAAGGACAAATTAAGAGCAATACGATCAGTTCGGTGATCTTGGTTAATTTATGCAGTAAGCTTAACTCATCAGGCCTAAGATTTTTCATTAGGCGTTAGAAAAACAATCTTAGTCGCTAGTTTCGATTAAAGTCGAAACTATGCTTACGGTAATATTATTAAGAAAATATTAGTTTATTGGAATTAAACTGAAATAAATCTTATTTTGTAACTAATTAATTAACTCGAACATCGAACAGTAAACATGAACTGAAAAAGAACTGGGTTTTAAAAATGTGTAGAGTTCACTATTTAAAATAAATCTATTTAAAAAAGGAATATTATAACATTACTTTAAAACTTTTGCCAATCCTCGTTCAATCGTTAATGAAATTATTATCATATTTGTTGCCTTGTTTCGTTTTTCGTATCACACTGTACCTCTCACTTTCAACTGCAGTACGACCGATACAAGCCGCCACCAGAAGCAGCACCAGAACCAACTATGATGACGGCGATGATAATGCACCCATCCCTGCTTCTTTCAAGTGCCATCGATAGGCCTGCAGATAGGTAGAGGCTCATTTTCCTATCAAAATGGCTATTGCGGTGCTTCTCCGTGAGCTTCAAAATCCATTTACTGTGCGCATTATGCTGCATGCATTATGTGCACGGCGGTGTGTATTTTTTTGTTGGGGTTTTCGTTTTTAAATGCTACACACCTTCACATACGACCGTATGCGCGTACCTTTCATGCTTCGGCAGATTCACCGGCCAGTCGATCCACTTTTTGTGGGTGTCCACGTACCGTTTTTCCACGCTAACGGGAGCGTACTTTTCATTAACAAACGCTGTCACGCTGGGCTGGGATGGCCGTACTGGACGGGTGGCGACGGTATAATTTAGCTGCGGTGATAAATTGCACTCAATGTTGTGTCCGTTTGCGGATCGAGTAATCGATGCCACGTTTTTCGCGCCATATCATTTGATGTGTGGCGGTGGGTGTGTTGAAGTGTATTATTATTTTTGTTATGCTCTTAACGTTCGCTTCGCTACGTCTCGTTTTCTTACGATGCACTCGCTTCATTGTGGTAAGTTTTTCACGGTTAATGTTGCCCTTTTTTCTCACGATGCCATTCCGTATAGTGTACGGCGTTACGAATGTCAGGTGACGGTGTTTGAGCGCTTAACAAGCTCTTTATTGATGGAGTTATATGAGGATTGAATGTTTGTGAAGCAAAGCGCTTTGTTTAAGAGAAGATAGGGCTTCAGGCTGGTGTCATTTACTGGTAATTGTATTGTTTTCATGCTTTCTTTTGATTTTTGATTACAGTGATTTATGGATGAATGGAAACAATGTGAAATGACATCCCGGGGTGGTTTATTCTCAAGGAAGTTTTCCTATATTCAATATCTTTTTATTGAGGATAAGGTTTCGTCATAGAAAATTAATTAGAAATAAAGGAAATGTTTAGAAGAAGTACATAATAGACGGCAGTAGATTCAAACAGCTTTAACATCTTTCAAAAATGATTCCAAAATTTATTAAAATATTGCATACCTTATAATTTTTTACGTAGGTTTAATTTCTTATGATGTACTGAAAATAATGTTTGTTTAAATTCAATTTTAATTAGAAATATATTGCCATAAGAAAATTAAAGTTTTCATATAATTATTTATGTGGGACGAATTGATTATTATGCAATTTTGGTTTAAATTATGTCAAAGAAGCCATTGATGAACATGTTACAACCTCTCAAAGTTGTACAGTTTATTAAGCAGAAAACAAAATAGTTTTTGCATGCTCCAAATAGTTAGATCATTATATGGGAGCTCAGTTATTTAAAACAATAAAAATAATCCCTAATTTTATTAAATTTTCATTCTAAATTTACGAATTAAATTACTTCATCACTCATAGTTTCATTATTTTATTCAAAAACTTACTTTCTAATATGGAAAATAATTTTACAGTGTACGGTACAGCGCAGATTTTACAAACACACCAACACAACTAAACACCGGTGGAAAATCCGTACGCGGCCGGGAAAAACGTAAACAGCGCCAACCGTACGCCGGGTGAGAACGAGAAAACATCGCACCAAAACAAAGAGAGTGAGAGAATCGGGCGCACGTTTCTCACTCACGCCCGAGTGAGACGTGAGAACAGAATCCGTACCGTGAGTTGCAGTGCCATACGTATTGCAGCAATTTAGGCTGAATTTGTTTTATGGTAAAGGAAATAACATTCGATCGTATTTCGGTTGGAAAACTTTGCTGAGAAAACATGTTAATTTAATTCGCATTTATTATGTGTCCCAAGTAAAAACATTCAGTATGCAAAGAATCATTAACATTTATTTTAAACGCAATAAAAAACGGTGGCTTATTTTGAGTACAAAAATGCATCAAAACATGTAAACAACATCATAAAACCGACGTCCGGTAACGCGATGAGAAGTGTGTATCCTTCCGAAGTAAAACATGCGCATGTCCTTGTTTTTCTCTCGTAGTTTTCTGCCTCCCCCCTCTACCCGGTTACACTCCACTTTTTCTCCCGTTAGTGCTTGTTTACAACTTTCTGGCTGCTCGCGGTGCGTCGGATTGTTGCCGGCGAGAGTGAACGATTATGAATGCATTTTCGGTACCGAGTCCCTTTTTCCGAAGGGTTCGAGAGGACGGAAAAGGAGCGTGAGAGAAAGAGTGAGAGTGAGAGAGAAAGTAAACACAATCATGACCTTCCGCCAGCGGTGAGACGTCTCGACGAGGAAAATCACCCAAAACGGTCAATCAGATACAGGGCAGAAGGACACGGAAGGAATGGTTGAGGGAGAACCGGGTTGTTGCAGGACGTGCGAGTGAGATAGTGATGCTGGTGGTGAGATTTTCCGTATCCTTGCTTCTTCCTGCCACTTGCTTTACCCACGAGAACGAGCAAAATACCGAAGCGTGCAGCCGAAGTAGAATTTTCTCACTTTCCGAGTACCGGGTCGTTCGGGTCGGAAAAATGCACTACACAATCCGCTAGTGCGATTCCGATCGTTGCCGATAGCGGAACGTGTCCGTGCCAGCGAGTAGCAGGTGTACGTGCGTGCGTGCGTAATCGACAGCAGTGTGTGAACATGTTTGCGAAAAAAGTCGTCTAACGTGCAAAAGAAAAGTGTGCATTTCATTCGAAAAAGTGCTCGGTAAATTAAAAATTACGTTCTAAAAGGATTATTTCTCTGTGTGCCGCCGTGTGTCAGCATCGTTCAACCAAAATTGCAACATTCGGAAGGTAAAACTCGCCTCAATATGCTACCCTAACTCAACTGGGTCAACACACGCTAATTTGTATTCCAACTGGTCGTGATAAAGCTTCCCGTGGCCGAAGAAGTTGATAACTCACCTGATTATTAGTTTCGGAATTCGAATTTTCCAAAGTGTGACTTCCCACGGGGAAGCAATAGAGAGAAAGAAAAAACTGGGGACTGGGACCTGAACGAAAGAAAAGTAGATAAACTCCCAGCAGCCCGGAAGAATCAGGTCGCATTAGTGGCGTACCGGATACTAACCTGGAGGGTGTTTGAAAATAGGGAAAAAAAAGCCGGACGTGACCTGACCGCAATCGGACCCGGATGCAGCTTTTTCGATAAGGAGAAGGTCCTGAGGTCCTTATGCTAATGTGCTCAGAGCGCGCTTGTGAATAAGTGGTTGTGTGTGTGTGTGTGTGCATTTGACCGGTGTTCAGATTTATGCAGGGCCACACCAAAAACCGAGCCTTGTGCCACCAGTCAACATGCAACAGAACGAGTTCACTAGAGTGGGATAGGATCATAGGCCAAACTACGGTTCTTGGTTTCCTTTTTTTTTGGAGCAGATAGCAGATGTGCAGGTGTCAATCGTATACTGTTAGCCGGTAGTGCTCCGGTAGTCGTTTCCGGGTTTCTGTTTCGCATTTTTTCTTCTTCTTGATGACCTGCTGCATTCTCTGAGTCTGCCGACCAGATGGGAGCGCCGTGAGTGCTGAAGTGAAAGAAGGTGAAACTTTATTTATTGATTGCTGCGGTTCGTGCTGTTTGGCAGGTGTACCTCGGACACTGAAGCCGGGTCTACCACCGAATGCCCTGAAGACCTAGTGTATCTCTGCATCCTGACCCGGGTGTGCCGGTGAAGTGTGCTTAGCACATACAACTCCGATTCCCATCCCAACACAGCAACCTGAAACTAGTGAATGCCGGCCGGATGTGACAAACAACATAAATCAAAGTGTGTACACATCCGTCCCACATAAATGATCCCGACAGCTTCCGACTTCCTCTCTCGTCCGGGTGTGTGTGTGTGTGAGTGAGTGAGTGAGCATTGGCCTTCCGGTTCAGCGTGTCAGTGGCTCAGATCAGTGGTCATCAGCATCCTGGTAGATGGTAGTGATGTGGTGACGGTGATTTTTGTGTGCAAAACCAGGCTTAAAACACACCCGGTTCAGTGTCAACTTGTGTATCGCCGAAAACGTGATAAACCTTCCAGATTTGCCCCCGGGAAGGTGACCACTCACACGCACCACAGAAGCAGAAGGGGCCGAGTGTGCTGGAGTGTTGGGTGGTAGCCATTGTCATTCATTACCCTCTTTTAATCCCTAGCTGTTCCAGCTGTTTAGTGCGAGTTTAGTGAGCTGAGGGTGTGTTGTTGTGCGTGTGCGTGTACAGGTGTGCTAAATGTGTGTCATTTATATATACGGAAGCATCCGATGCGAAAGTTTTCATCCAACCAAATCGTGGATGCAGTTTCAGTGATAAGCGATCGATTATTCTTCTGCCGTGAAGCGTAGAAGGGTGTAATGCTCAGTTTGCTGCTAGAGTGTGCGTGAGTGTGTGTTCAATGAGTGTGGTTTAAGCGTGCATTATTACTTCACTACTATTCATGTCCATCTGTATCATCGTAATCACCATAATCACTATTCCATAAGCTCCACGCCTCATAACCCAAGCAGTAGTTCTAATAATATTTATCCTTGCTCCCGGATGCATAAAATCCGGGTGTTTGTGTGAGTGTATTGAAATATCCGTTGCTCCGTATGGTGCCGCTGGTAGGTGATGTGAAGTATCCAGTGCGCCTAAAGCTATGAAGCAATTGCATGTGAATAACCAACCCGCCTAGTGTACTCGTGTGTGTTTGTGTGTTTTATTTCTTCCTCCGAGTGTTTATTTATTGGAGGCTTGTACTGTTCCCGGTGCCAGCTAACAGCAGTGAGGGGAATATTCCTCCACGATCTTAAAAAGGTAAAGCAAAAAGGCAAACATCATTTTAATTTGAGTGATTTTTGTAGAGTTTTAGTACAAAAAGAGCAGATAGTAATCAAACATGTTGATTGATATATTGAAATGGTTCGCTTTGTATTATGCGTTGCATAGTTTTAGGGGTATACTAAGGAATTTTTGACGTGAGCAATAAAACACTCCTTCGTGTGATAATCACATAAATCACAGTGCACATTACAAAGGAATCGTGATTGATGTACAATGTATCATATTTTATGAATAACAACATTTCATGTAAACTTTGTTTGGAATAGGTGTTTTTTTTTCGAGGAACGTTGATCTAAAATTTTAGGTGTTTGTTAACTTCAGCCCGTTTTTTTGTTTATGTATTTTGACGTGATGCGTGTAATGTTCTGCTCAACAGCAGGTTGATAGAAACGCTTTAAAAATATGATTTTATGTCAAATATACACCGTTGATAAACTTTATGTATTTAGTATTTAGCCACTTTTGTATTGTTGAATAGGACAATACAGATTTATCATTTAAACCGCAAGCTCCGACCGCAAGCGAAGCGACTATCAACTCTATTTTCTTACCTAGATCCCCAAATAGAAAACAGTAAAGGGGGAGACACTTTGCTCAAGATAGTTTACAAGTCAAGAGCCTCGAAAAGGATGATAATTTGGTCATTATAGCTATTTTAGAGAAGTTTGTTGTTAATCAATAAGAAATAATTGATCTGCCTACAGTATTCCGATCCAAATATTGGAACTTTTAAATTAGTCAATGGAATGTTTCAAATAGATAATGGAATATTACAATTATTCCTATCATATAGACGAATTTGGGTAAATTTACTACTCGACATCATTCATATTTATACGAGTTTAACGTGCAAATTATTTCGAAAAAGTTTATTTTGCTTTTTCAAAACTTCATCTAATTGCAAAATTCTATAGCCGCGTTGCAAATTCCCCTCAGTGGATGCAAGATTTGATAATACGATTACAACATTTCACCAGCTCAATTCACAAGCAATATTTTGCTATGTGTAAGTAATGAATTCAACTGCGTTATGCAACAGCTCCATAGTATGGAACGGAACCGTGTATCTCTTAAAAATGTATGTTTTTTAGTCGATTGCATAATTTAAGGGGCAAATCATTTGTAAAAATAATCTGTTTTTGATTCAAAATTTATTTAAGGAATACATTGAATGCTTGAATGTAGCTGTTTTAAAATGGTTGAACATATCAGTTTTTAAATATTTTGATTCTTAAATATTCTATTAAAAAACAGTCTATGAGAAAATACAGTTTTTGGACGTTTAAGTAATTGTTGATGAAACACTTATTAATTACTACAAGCTTATAAACTCATGTCTAAGATTATTAAAAATTGAAACAGAAACATGAACTGGTTTTGCATAGTTTTAGGCGAAAAATGTTACATTCAATAGCGTACTAAGCGTATGAGGAAACCTAATCATTATGTTAATATTGGGTTAAAGATGATAAGGCAAATTGATTTTAAGCAAAACAGTATCGTTTCATCGTCATCAACCTACTCCGCAAACGTATAATATATCAAATATAGGCAGTATCCCTTTCGAGCAGAAAAAAACCTTTGGGAAAAATTTTCCCTTGATAAAAGATAGAAGCGTGTGGGGAAAGTTTAATCTCTCGTATAATGTAATGGCTTAAGTTAATAGTCCAAAACCGGAATCAAATCATACGGGAAAGTACAAAGTCATGTCATCATGTAACCGTATAATAGATATTTACTCGACGCACGATGAATATTCATCGAACGGTTTGAGCCTTTAATCTGCCGTGTTTTAGCTGCTACTTGATGAGAAATAGCAGAACACGGACGAAAATATAAAAAAAGCCCCGATCGTGTTTTATCTGCCTGACGGGAACGGCCCACGATGTCACACCGGGTGGTGCGTATAATCCGGCGAGAAACGCATTTTTTCACGCGGCGCGTAGCGACACGGTTATCCGCAATCTGCAACAGTGAACAGGCTTTTCTTACGCATTTCTTACGGTTGTTAAAAAAAGGAAGCAAACGCGGTAATAGAAATAGCTCAAGAAATCCTCCAAGAAAAAGGGGAAAACACAAGTGAGAAAAAAAGAGAGAAAGATCCGATTCCTAGGACAATCTATACCGATCACTTACCCTTCGACTTTAAACAACCTTAGCAGAGCATCGGGACCGTCAATCTTTTAAGCTTCTTAAGAGTGTATCGGGTGCGTGTAAGACATTCCCCAGCACGAGGTATCGCTGTTCACGTGCGGGTCCATATTATGGGGACCAATGGGACGGAAATCGCACGTCGGGTTTTCCGGGAGTGAAGTGAAATAATTAAAAGTACGCACCACCCTCGGCTGACGGGGAGTTAAAGTCAGCCCGGCAAGAAGCCACCTTACCGACCGTAAGTGAGTGTTTTTCGAGCGATGGCGTCAATGTCTGGGTGGATTATTTTTATTACCTACTGTATGCCTCGACCGGGGACATGTGCCTCTCACCCGGCAAAGGGATGAAATTATGCATCCTTGCGCAAGCAGGCGACGGTTGTGCTTGGGGTGGCCGCCTGTCGCGACATTAATGTCCGGAAGCCGTGCCATTCCGATCGATTTAGCACCGAAAATGTGCGCATAGTATGGGACATTGTTGGAGACTGGGATGCAGGAGGACACTGGGCGGGTTGGCATCTTGTCGGGTGCTTGGGGTGGAAAAGGAGAGAGTGTGGTGTTGTGAGGGTATGGAAGGTGTATTTGTTGTTATTTCGCTTGATTTTGATCCGAAGCGTAAACAAACGTGGAGACGGGAATATATCAGCATTACGTCGTTACTGAGCCGCTGATGCAGACACTGTATACGGTCATTTAATGTGTTCGGGTTGCTTTTATAAAGGGAATGCTTTGTTTAAGGGAACAGGTGCATCGCTTTGGGAAGATATTAAAATGCGATAAAATAAAGAAAAATTAAATTTTCTTTACACAACATCAAACGACAGAGCGGTAAACATTTTATGATTTTACTTAATGAGAAGAAAAATAGCAAAGAGTGAGAAACAGAATGAAAAAAAGACTGTATAAAATACTTAAAAACAATGTAATTACATTCCAATACATTATTGATTCGTAAATGAACTATATAATAGTGTAATAGATATCTGCTTTTTTAAATTAACTAGTTAATGATTGATAGAATCGTTCAAAGTAAAGAAATTAACATTGATGTATTATAAAAGATAGTTTTTCCTTTGTGTAAGTAAAAATAATGTTTGAAAATTAAATTTAGAAAATATTTTTAAATAACTTTTAAGAGTGAAGCTGAACAATGAACTTAACTATTTATTTTTTTTTTTATTCAGTTAATCAGTCAGTTCCATAATTAATAAAAAGAACCGTTAAGATAGTAAAATAATAACAACTAAAGAATCATTTATCTAATTTAAATATTTGAAGCATCAGCAATGTAAAAAGCAATGGATAGAAAAGTAATTAATTTTCATATTTTCATTATTTTCATAAAAAAAAGTTTACAAATAGAATATCAATAGTTATAATGATTTGTGTAGAGGTTATTAAGAATATATGCTTCGAAAATGGATTGCTTGGTAGTAAGTAAATGATTTTAAATTTAAAATAGGAAAGTGAAAGTGTAGCATTTAATTAACATATTTGTTATAGAATCTATTACTTAATAATAAGAAAAAACATTGAAATAAAAAAAGCAATATAATGCTCATAATATTGAGTCTAAAGTTTGCAATTGTTATATCAAATAATCCTTCAAAAAATCCCCAAAGCAGTAGATGCTTACCTAGCCACGCGAAAAGCGCTGCAATAAGTCGTGTGTCAATGGCTTATCCTGACCCGGGCCATTCACTCGCTTCGCGTACACCATATGTGATGCGCCCTTTTAACGCCAGCTGGAAGCCGCCAAAATGTCATTTCGGTTGTTGCACTACCGAACAGAGCTCGGTCGGTCGAGCAACGAATGCAGCAGTTTTTTTAAAAAAAAGTACAAACTCAAAGCACGTTAAACCAGAGTGAGTGAACGAAACAGGCATTTGAACATTATCTCCGAATTTTTCACACCATCCACCACGCGGTAAGTCCTCCCAATGGCTGTTCTGTATAGTTTTTTTTTCGTTTCGTTCGTTGCTTTTCGGTGGAAAAAGCCCTACCAACAACCATGGCGTGGCACAATGGAAACCTTTCGGTCACACTACTAGCTGCTGCTGCAGTAACAACATTGAAGGGTAATGAGCGAGCATAAAATAAATCGGATTAGAGATAACTGTAAATTATTTTAATGAACACGACGAAAACAACAACAGCAACAGTGGGCCTCTGTACGCCTGCAGGATGATCGGGTGGTTTGTCGGGAAGACTCACAGCTGGGAGCTGAATGTCCGGTAGAATGGACCGGCTGTCGCAGTGGTAGGGTGGCGTGAAACGTTCAAATAAAAAAAAAGAACCAAAGCACATTTCCACAGAGACGGAAAATGGAAGGCGAAACCGAAAACAACCGAGCCCGGGGTTTTACGGGAAGTAATGACAAAAATTGCTTCAAAGGACAGTTGAGCGAGTGCGAGCTTTGGCGGTGTGACAAAATAGAAATAAATGAAGGTGAAAATGTATGGGTGAGAGTGAGGGAAAATTAATTTTGTAGTAGACTTTGCTAGCGTTGGTTGAGAAAATCCTCCGTTTCAGTACGGATGTTTTTTTGGAGCTTAATCGGTTGAATGGATTTAACATTTTGTCACTGCATTGGGTGAGAATTTATGTAGGAGGCTTTCCTCAAAATACTCATATTTCTAGTGCGTTTCATTTTTGCTTAATTTTATAAATATATCGCTGTCGGGAAAAATGTTCTTTTCTTAATTCGAGCAAGAAATATAGAAATACGCCCAAATTTATGCAATGCGCATTACACGTTAATTTAAATTTTAGTAGCAGCTGTTCGGTTTTTGTCACCAATCTTGCATATTATTTTTATTACACTCTTCCATCGTAAATGAGTTGTCAAAAGCCATCTTCTTATCACTCCCTGTCATATCTTTAAATCCTTTTTAGCAATTACGCCATAAATTATTGCTCCCAGCGAGACATTCTATCGCACGCCTGCATCTCAATTGCAGCCACTTGCTGTCACGTTTGAGCAACAACTTTCATCACAAAGTAATTGCATTATTGAACAATTGAAATGATGTTCTCCCGCTCACCCTCAGCACTCACCCTCAAGTACTACAAGTGTTCTCGTTAACAAACGATTGCGTATCCTATTCTCAAACTTTTGCTTCATCAGCGCTTTAAAACCAAACGCCAATCGCTGCAGCACCTTTCAGCGACTTAATGCGAAGTTTTTGGGTAAAATTTACGCACGAAAAAGTTTTTCCCGAACTCCCCCCTCTTACCATCGTGGTACTGATGTCGCGAAACGCTTGGCTGAATATGGAACAGTAAGCCTCCTGCAATCGTAATCTGAAAGAAACAATCTTTCCCGGGTTGGGCCTAGTTAGGGCGTCCCTTCTAACGTCCCTTTCGCAGCCGAAAGATGTACCGGGAGTGTGAGCGGTAATCCTATTTCTTTGCTCAACTTCAAGCTTGTTGACGACAGCATCGGGACCCAATTGTTTCGGTCTGCCCGCCTCAAGAAACCGGTGCGCCAAGCAAAGGGTTTTTCCAACGAAACCGGATGTCCTCTTTGGTGGATTGGAAAGATCGGATCAGATTACGTGATGAGATATGACTAGGTTTGGCTTGAATTTAAAAGGTTGTAGGAAGAGAGAATGAGAGAGTGTGGGTGACTGTTTTGCTTTATCGAGTGTGTTTCAATTTATGAAACGACTAGCGAGACACAGGCTCTGTTGCTTGTCATTGAATTTCCTGCAAATCAGCACCATCATGAGGGTACTCGTAGCAATGGCTCGTATTTATTGCTTCAAGAAGGTAGGCTGCAGTGTCGTTGCGTACGGATTTGGAACAATGTCCCATTCTTTACCGTCCGATTTATCAATCGCTCTCACTTGACTTGCTCCCGCCGAAGAGCCTGCCAATCCTTCGCCTTAATGCGGTTTAATGTGTTGTGAAGATTATGATGTCTGGCGAGATGTTGAGTCGCCCTTCGAGCCATCCCATTTGCTTCGGTAGTCTATTAAATTCAGCTCATTACCTGATTTTGGGATTTTCTTTTCTTGCGTCATAGAGTGCGTCTATAATTCAGGATATTGGTTAGAACGATCGGTGTCTGCTCGAGGTGAAAAGGACTGCTTTTATACTACGAGGTGTGCTTTATTTTCCACCATAAAGCGTGTGATTAAGTCCTTATGCTTTTTTTTTGTTGCTTCGAGTCGGTAATGCCACTGCCACTAGAAGAACAACACCGGAAACTGAGACACATAAAAACTAATTACCCTCGTAACAAACAATAATTAACCACACTATCAGCGTAGATCTGGAGGTAAAGAAACGAGCTCGCACAGCCGAAAGGCACGTAGAGAAATTTTGGAAAATTCACGCCCATCCTTTTGGTTTGTGTGTGTGTGTGTTTAGCTCTCGTGTTGTATTTTTCCTCGAAGCCTCGAAGTCTGAACACATTCACTACGGTAAAGTGCCGTAACCGGTGTAATTATACAAAGTTTTTCCTTCTGCCTGGTAGCTGTATTACGGGGCTAGTGGGAAGATGCTTTTTCTCTCTATTTCCCAGCGGCAACAAACAGTGTTTCAGCTCGTTTAGTCGGTTGTTTTGATTTTGCAAAAGTTTTACGCTCGCGTTCTTCTACCTCGGGGTGGTGGTTTTTCCCGTATTTGAAGAGACACGGAGAGCTTCAACAATCGGTGGTAAATTACTCCAGAAATATACATAAATATTTCTTGTGTGTGTGTGCGCGCGTTCTCGGGTCGGATTTCGTATGCAGCTCTGTTCTGTTAGTATGCGCGTGGAAAACTCTGAAGCTGGAACTTTCACACCATCCCAGCTATTGCTCCCCGGGAGCGTATGGGTGGGGCATAGGGATCGTGGCGGACTCCGTGAGGTTAAGGAAAACTTCACCAGAGATCCTGTTACAATAATGGTTAGCGTAAACGAAACTGAAAGCTGCTTCATTTGCTCAGCGTAAATCCGGTGAGATTTGCACCACTTTGCACGTCCGTTTTGTTTCCAGCGGGATGAAGTTGTGAAAATCCCACGTGGAAATGCGTGAAAATCAGAAAAATCAGAAACACATATACATTAACCAAACTGCAAAGAGATTGTTGTGTTGGGGAAATAGCTTTAGGAAAAATCAAGACATTTACAATTTTCTTACTTCTACTATAAAGAGATTCTACTATAAAGAAAAGAAGAAAAAAGCAAAATAAACATAAGCAAACAAGTTTTAGCTAAGTAATATACGACATTAAAAATTTTGAACATAAAAAATCATAGTTGCTTTAACAATACCGAATATAGTGCAAAAATGCAACACTTTTGAACATTTTGAACGTTTTGAGCACTGTAATCATTGAAAATTCAGACAGAAACTAAATACGAAATCATTTGTGTTTATGGAATAAAATTTACAAAAGTTTATAATTGCTAATTGTTTATCAATAATGAATTAAACAGAATGACATATTAAAAAGCATAAAATCATAAACTATCAATTAAGTAGTAAACATAAGTAGACATAAGCCAACATATTAAAAGATAAACAAACATGATTTGATGTAAAAGATCACAGTTGAATTATAAAGTTTTAATCAAGAAAAATGATTGCTGTAAAAGTATCGACAGCAGTGTAAAAATGGCAATAAATGTAAAGTTATCTGCACAATCCTTAATCACAAAACAAAAATGATAAGAAAAGTGAAAGCTCATACATTGCAAAACTTTACACTTTAGTGTGCCAAAGCAAAAAAAAAAAAGAACCGAAGGTCCCTAGACCCACCAGTACGGAAAGCCATTAAACTTCATTTCATCGCCAAAAAGCTGTCAAACACTTCGGCCTCTTGAGTGCATTGCCACGGAGCAATCCACCGAATTCTCCATCCCACAGCGAAGCGATTCCTACTTCGGTTTTGCGGAAAAAAGTTGCATGATTTATTTTCCCGTTTTGCTATCTATATCCAGCGCCCGGGACAGCTTGCTTTTGCCGGGATAGTATACATTCAGGCTGAAAGTAAAAATAATAACACACAAATCGAATGAGAAGAGATGGCGTATGGGTATCGGGGATAGCAGGAGAAAGCAGGCTACGGGTGGATGGAAAAATATGGTTTGTAATTTAAATCTTTTCGCAAATTTTTATAAATCGTCAAGAGCTTTCCGTGTTGTGCGGTTGCCGCCCGTTGCCGCACTGTAGCGGCAACTGTTATTTTACGTACCAAACGTACGACAAGATGTGGGCCGTAAGGAAATGAATTTCATGGCGGTGTTCCTGGCCGTGGTCCTCCGGTACGCACCATTTCGGGTCGCTTCACCAAACGCCATCAATCTTATCTCGCGCCAGACAGATGCACAAAAGGCTTTCCTTGTTACCGACCGTTCGTCCGTCACGCTCGTCCTCGGCCGGCATCCATCAGCCAGCGCGTCAGGGTAACAACATTAACATGACTATTTTTTATCCACTACCATCACCACAGCTTGTCTTCGGCAGAACCGGTAGCCGGAAAGGACATTCAACGGACGCTAAAGAAGGAGCGAGATTAACGAGATGTTTGCGTGTAATAAGGTGGCCAGGTAGTAGTTGGTGTAATGCAACGCCCGGAACCAAGAGATGCAACGCTCATTCCGGGTGATGCAGTTCTTGAGGTTTGAAAGCTATTTCGCTCGCTCGAGACCAGCGGGATTGTGCCGGTGGTGATGCTGATGATGATGATGGGGGCTTAGCGTGTTTTATTTACTAAACCGGATGGATTTATTAAGTTCTGTTTCCATTGCAAACGAAGCTACGCTTTTTCATCGCACCGGATGGAAGTGTTACGCGGGGAACGCTGAGTGGCGAAGGAAGTTATTAAACAAGTGCGAGACGAGTGGATGCAATCGTTTGACGCTGGGGTTGGATGGTTTCTTTCATTAAAATGTAAATAGCGGTAAAGTTAATTTACGATTATATATTACAGGTGCAAACGGGAGACGCTTACACAGTGATGGGAGGATTATGTATCCGTTTAATCAATATGTTGCTGTTTGCTCACCTCTTAGATAGCTGTTATATTTTAAGATATTATTTTCACAATTTTACAGGCAAATCCTTGTGTACCGATTTTAAAACCATTTTGAACAGTACTTTTATCTTCGTCATTACCAGTAAAAGGCTAATAATTTTGTGTTAAACTTGTCTGATTGCATGAAAACATTTGATAACAGTGAAGGTGGCAGCCTTTTAAAATCTTGGAGGAAGTCTGAATCAGAGATCCTTATTGCTTAGGTCTTGTTTGAATTTTACGGACGAAAACCTTTATGAGCCTTCTCCTAATATTTACAGGATATCATGTCCTAGATGATCATCATCTACTGTACACATGGGTGGAATTGACGTTCTATATTCTAGAGGAAATGTGCTATCTACTTGGCTAAGATAGTCTTCGCGAACATCTCTAATAATTGTCTACTAATGAGACTTCCTCAGTTTTCTGGCATGGTCTACTGTAGCTGTAATTGTAGCAAGAGCTATCTCTTACAGATAAGAATAGAAAGATAATTTAGAAAGCCTGAGCTACTACCAATATGACGATCAATATGTTGGCTAATGTTAGATTAGGCACCTGAGTTGGCTTCAACATCTTTTCCAAACGTAAAAAAAAAAATAACTAAGTGATACTTGCCAAGATACTACTGTTGCAGTATTTAAGGGAAGACATAATTGCATCAGTGGTATCAGCTCTTTTTTTATGCAACCATGAACCTCGGGAAGAGGACATCTTTGATTACTCTCAAACGTATGGTTCTCATCCGCTCTAAGCCATCCTGGAAAAAGCCTCTTGAACATGAGACCTTATTGAGCAACATTCGAAATAATGTGAAAAGAGGCTTTTCCGAATTCTTCTTGGCTTAGAAGAGCATCTAAAGATTCTAATAGGCAGTACAAGGCGCTGCTTTCGCCTCGGCCACAAGATCGCTCATAGATATGCAAGCTTAAATGAAGTAAAATATAAGTATGCCTCGCAGGTGTTTTGCATAACTGTAGGCGTGTAGTACTGCTAAGTTTACGTTCTACAAAACAATTGTTTGAGCTAACATATTGTTTCTTAAATTTCACAAATTTTTTTTTGCTGGAAATATTTCCTTTAACAGCAAAAAAAATAATAATATCAGTGCGAAAATTTCTTTTCCGGTCCGACATTCAGGACCAAACAATTGAACCCACTCTAGGGTGTCAATTTCATTACTTAAAGTGTTCCGGATCTATAGTGATTCCGCTCAGTGAAACTAATTGATAAACAACGATGGTGGCCACCGCCATCAGACAACAGCAGACCATTGTAGTTCCGAACCATGGTAGCCCCTTCTTTGCGACCAAAGCAACCATCTGCAGAATCAGGAAGGATGTGTTTTCCATCGTAAGGTTAACGTTCACTCAATGGAGAAAAGAGAGCTAGAGAGAATAGTAAGAAAAAAAACCGCATGCTAATTTTTCCACCATTTCTTCTGACACCGCCTGTTCGCTTTTTCCCTGCGTTGCTGTTGTTATTTGGCTGGTTGGGTCTTCGTTGTTTCTTTCGCTTGACCGAACATTTGGCTCGAGACGCGTCCGTATCGATAGTTGTTTTTCCAATCGTTGCTTTCTCTCCAACGTTTTGCTGCTGTGACTAAGATTGTGCTTCGTACGACAACAGAATCACCTCACCCGTAGCCCTGTAGGATGAAGCAGCCAAACAAACACCCGCCACAACAAAAAAAGAACGAAGGGTTTAAAAATTCAACCACAACAAAAAAGACGACGCGACGTCGAATATTTGTGCGCTTTTAGGATGCGCGGTTTTTTGGTAATACCGTCAAATGCCAAACTCGGTGTTTTTTTAGCCCTTTTTGCACCCACCGAAAGCTTGAAGAAAAGCGCTGCGGGTTTAGTGGTTGTAAAGAAGGAAAAAACACACCCAGTTGCACTTTTATTCATTCTGCTCAGTTTCCGTTTCCGGGTGTCTGCACCCGGTTGGCTGTGGATGGTGGTTGTGGTTTTCTCGCGCCAGGCGTCCTCGATGGTGTCGCTTTTTTCGCAAGGAAGGTCACTTCAGTTCGCCCTCTTTTGGTGGTTGAAAATAATGCACCAAATTCGGAGGAAAATGCGAAAAGCTAGCACGATAAAAGGTGAACCTGGTGGAAAGGATACGTTTTACAGTGGAATTTAAAATAACCACTTCTTTGAGGTTTGGTGCAGTCTGGTGGATAAATAAAAAATGGATGAAGGTAGAATCTTTGGTGGAAAGTTTTTATTTTTAATTTTACTTTTTGGGGATGATTTTTCAAATGACAACGATGTAAATAAGGTGCCATTTTGAGAGCAAAATATTTTTATTTAAAATATATATTATAGTGTGTTCTATAACAGAAAAAAGGATCATTTAAACAAAAGTAGCGTGGTATAGTTTGATAAAAAATATACGAATTGTTGTAGAAACTGTTAATATAAACAAAAAGCAATGGAATTTAAAAAAAAAAGCAAAAACGCCAAAAGTTATGCAATGCGCATTACACGGTTTATATTATAACACCTTTTTAACAATTCTTACAATCGTTTCGTAGCTCTTTGGCATCTTGAGCCACCAAAGAGTATCGAAAAGATCCCCTAAAATATTTCCCTACTGCTTTGCTGCAAAGTTTTCACCCCCTAGTGAATGATAATGCGTTATCAATCTTAATTTTCTTTGCCTCACTGCTAATTTCCTTTCGATGCCATTTGGGAAGGAAAACAAAAACCCACACACACACACACAGATTCTCCCCTTTTACAGTTGGAGCACTTCGTATGCACTTCACGTGTGGTTGATTGCATGAAACTCTCCGGAAGGCCATTTAATAATGCATTGTATGCGGATGGGGTATTGCCTTGCGGCGGAAGCCAAAAGCAATGGAAAATAGGGTCGAAACTTCACTGTGGTTCGTTGGATTTTTCTTTTGCCAGTGTTGATTTTGCCCGGTTGCCGTTACACCAACGTTCTTAGGTAATTTCTTCCTTTCAGAAAATGGAAAAACTTGCTTTTATCGAAAAGGGGGACCGAGCGACACGCATTACTTTGGGGAGTTTTTCACGAGCAGTTTTTCTTTGGCCGAGGGTGAGAGATCTTCCCTGGGAATTGCTAGTGGGAAATAAAATCGAAAGCAGCCCCTCCATCAAAAGATGATACAAAAACTGCCATCGGGCGCATGTACTTAGAGTGTTGGTATTATTGCGTGCCATTTTAATTGTACATCGTGTCCCAAGTCTCACTCGACCGTTCTCCAGTGACAGTTTGAAGCCGTGCACTTGAATGGTCCCGGATGCCAGTTAGGAAGGATTAGAAGCCACTGCCACCGTCGTTGATTCATTTCTTCTGCCTGTTTTGATAAAGTGGAGTTTGTTTGGGGCTGGCGTATTTCTACGTAAAGGAATTTTGCTCGCAAACATTACGCCGACAACGGTTATTTGACGTGCACAAATTCAAACTTGCGCTTCCTTGCGGGGCTAAAGCCTTCGAGCGCGTGGCCGATTGCGTGCCCCGGTTGCATTGACAGCGTTTGGCTTTGTTTAGTGAAACGGATGCGGAGCGGATGGTTTGTGGTGGAATTTAAACATAACGCACACTTCAGGTTGCCCCGATGCTAGGCTTTAAGGGCTGTCCGACACGCAACGGTGGACCGGGGCAGACCCGTCGGAGTGTTGTCAAGGAAGTGGCCTGGTGTTTTCTAGTCTGCCGAGCAGCGAATCCGTAATCTAACGGACGGCTGATTAATTGGATTGTTATTTGTGAAATTGGGGTCCGTGTTAGGCCGGGTTGCGTTCCGTGACAGGATACGTTTGACAGAAAAGGGGTGCCTGTTTGCCTATTGCTGGACGTAAATTACGGGGGTTTTCTCCGGTTGTATCTCAATGTTTGTGTTAACAATTTAGCGAACAAATAGCGGATAGTGTTTAGCAAGCTTCGAGGGCATGGAAGGATTAGTTGTTGTTTAGAAAACATTTTTGTGCCGAATCTTTAAGTGCAAGACTCCAGTTTCTATTAACGAAATAAGTTTGAAAGTATGTTCTAAAGGGTAATTGATAAAATACATTTTGATGCATTCAATTGAATTCATCCAAGCCTGGTAGTCGAGTCACTAGTAGCGCCAGGCTTCAAAGGATCTGGGTATTTGACCCTTTCTCTGTAAACATGTTTGATTATTCTATTAGATGTAAAGCTACTTACGACAGACCTCTTAGAGAGATTGCAGTGTCAAAAAGAAAAGAAAATTTCGTATGAAAAAAATACAAATTAAAAAGGCGCCTTGAAGTATGCAATCAGAATTATTTATTCGAGCTTAGATTGCTTGGTCAGGAATTTCATAAATGTTTCCAACAGTTGCTTCAAAAAATCTTCTCAAGAATCTAAAATTAAATTAGAGTAAAACTATAGGTTGAAAGGTATGCAGAACTTGATTTAAGTAGACGGTTAACTAGAAGTTACTAACATTCACATTATGATAAAACGTTACCAGCATTTTTACTGAAGAAATAAATCCTTTTAATACAACTGTGGCATGACATTTTATTTGGCATTTAGGTCTATATTAACCTAATCTAGTTTTATGACAATTTTCGGCTATAATGCTGTTAGATCTCCAAACCAACTGACATTAGATTTCATTCGAGCAAAATAAAAAGATTTGAAGATGTCTTTGTTGTCTTTTGTTCTGATCATTTTTTGAGCTTGGTTCTCAAAGTCAGCTCATATTACTGAAGTTTAGAATTAAAAACAAAATATTGTATTGAGATTATAGCTAAAAAGTGGCTTATATTTTCTTGGTTTGCTTTTAAACTGTTATACAGTCTTGTGCTGTAGTGGCATAAAGTTTAAGCACGTTTATTCTGAAAAAAATATGCAAGTTTCAAACGATTATCGAAATGATACGCCTCGTAATGGAAAAGTTGGAATCTTTAGTACATAGGCCACTCAATAAAATGAATTTTTTCAACATTTTACAAACTATTTGAATGCTATTCTAATATAATTTGAAGATTACCTCTGATTTTTTATACGAATATGTTTCAATCCTTACTACGGGTAATCCAATAGACACACATGGCAAAAAAAACTGCTCTAACTTCACACTTACAACACGACATAATTTATTCATACCGACAAATGCATACCTTAATCAATTACCACCCGAGAGCATAATCAGCTTAATGATAACCACAATCCCACCTTGAAACCCTAGCGAGCTCCAGCTCACTTCAGCACGATTGCATGCAATTTATCTTTAAGCAGGTTAACCGGACGTCTTGCCGGCGTGCTTGGGAGGGTTAATGCGCTCGTTGCTCTGCTAACGACAAACTAGCAACACACGTGTGCGTTGGTAACAAAGACAGGACTCTGCAACCATGCAACCAAACAATCCGATTGTGTACCAAAAAATCCGCGTTGGGGACGCGTTGGCTCCCGTGTGCAGGATGTGTGTAAAGCTGCCACACATAACATACATGACGTGTGTGAGGTCCATTTTCTGGACGGTACTGAATACCTGAGCATTCGTTAGCGGTCGATGGCTTTCTTTGGGGGAGATGTTTTCCTGCCGGTTTCGCTTTTTTTTGTACTATACACCGTGTTTGTCTGAGTGTTTTCATTGGTGTGCTGTTTCGCATCTAGTACGAATGGTTCTTATGTCATACCGCGTTGCCTACAGCCTGCTGACTACGTCGGTCGGTGCTGCCACACATTGCCGGTGCGATTGTTTGTGCTCCATTTCCTGGGGTTCATTTATCTTTTCCATTAATGGAATCTTCCTTCTGGTGAATGAACCAGCCCCTGAAGGATCTCGCTCGCTACCCTGGTTTCGGTTGAGCTGCGGCCCAGGAAATGGTGCGCCAGGGTTGGGAGGTTTTGGCCGACTAAAACTGCATAGTGTTTACAAGCGCCCATTTGGAAAAGAGCGTTGGCACGATTGCCCAACAGCGGGAACGTTCTACCTTTCAATGAACGATGACGTGTCGGACGCAATGGATAGGAAAAGGGCAGCAGGCAAAATTCGGGCCCAGGAAAAGGGCCACAGGAAACTCATCACTTGTACCGGTTGGAGGGTGGAGTCGGTGGCGTTGATTATTTGCGAAAACAATTCGGAAGGGAGATGAACGAGAAAAAAAGGACTTCAGGATTGGAGGTAGCTCTATCTTTTTTTTTTTCGTTGTTCCACAAGATCGGAGACTCTGTTGTGGAGCATATTCTGCTCACGAAGGGTGAATCGGAAAGTGTCTCAAAGTTTTGGGAACTGGGCAGGGTGAGCCTGTAATGAAAGTTGTGCAGTGTGGAAGGAGATGACATGTATCTATTATTTAATGCGTTTTGTACGATGTATGCCAGACGTTGATGAGTTTTGGTGAAGTTGTTGCGTTTGGGAAGCGTTGACTAATGGTGTCTTGTTACGGGAGTTGCATGAAACTACTTAAAACGAAAGTAATGATCTTGTATGCAATCTAAAAGGCATCACAAACAGGTCGTTTAAGATCGGTTTTATGTTTGCAGAGGGTCAAAGATGCGTCAGGCTTGTAAGTAAAAGAAGATCCTTCTAATCAGATACTTCCAGGAAGCGACCCATAAGCTGTTTATGAATTGTATTTACAAGTCAACAGCATAAAGATATCTGTATTATAATAGAGAATACATACATGTACATGTACAAAATACAGGTTCTTACAGTTTTTAATAAACATCTTCAAGCTACTTGTTGAACCTGGATCTTAGATTTGTTATCAACCCATTCAGTAATGAAATTTAAGCTAATATTCGACGTTGAAAACGAATGTTGCATACCTGCAGGCGTTTTACAACACGTGTTTGTCCTCTTGGAGTACTTTGACATGCAATAAACCAAAATAAGGTCAGGACGTCAAATTAGGAAAGCTCCCGGCATAATCAACCAGCACAAAACAATCCTTTATAGTTGAGATTAGCGAAGAAGATCAAACTCAATTGCATCGCAAAATCATTACCTATCAAGCGTTACTAATTACTACAACAGATACTAACTAGAATCACTAAATTATCTCACCATTCCAAGCGGCCACTCGAAAGCGCCGAAACCCCCTTTTCTACCCCAGATAATGAGTTCCATTAAAGCACTGCTTCATCAGCCGCCAGAACCTACAAAAGCGGCCTATTAATAGCCAACTGTCGCATCCACCGTAGTAATACAATTACAATCGGAATGGGAATTGGTGCTGCAGTTGAATAAATCTCCCACCCGCGGCAACATTCCGGGACACCAGGCAAAAACGTCAGTACATCAAACGTCAAGCGTGGCCATTAATTTACACACGACGGCGCGACGATGGTGCGCGCGTAATCCCGCACGTCTGTCAACACCGTCCCAACCACAGGCACGTGTAGTTGCATGTGACGCTGGGAAATAAGCAGGACACGGAGCGTGGTACGTGGAGTACCGGATGTTTCCAGTTTTGCACCACACGCGCACAATACACTCACACGTACATTTCCTGCTTAAGGCTAGGAAATTCACTTCAACGCTCCACTCGCTTTCGCTCACGACTCGCTTAAAGTGTTTACATTGGTGGGTAGCTTTCATTTTGTGGCCGTGTAAAGGGTGGCGTTTGTCGTTGTAAAGCATAAGCCCACATTGGAACGTAGTGAGATGGTTGGTACAACGACAATTGCTCGATTCTCCAATGCTACGAAAGCAAACTCCATGTAAAGACATAAATATGGTCGCCTCTTAGGGCTGGACGCATGTGTAACTTTGGCTGTGTCCTCACCGGTCCTTACACAGGACAAGAGCAGTACGTTTTCTTTTCTTATTTTCTTCCCCTTTGAAGAGGGTTCCAAGTGTATGTGTGCGTGTGTGAATGTGTACAGAAAAAATCATACATGCAATATTGATGATGAGAGTGCCGTCGGTGCGTTTTACTTATGAATGTGAAGCCTTCCTGAACGTTTTCCGGCAGACCGGAATTCCGGTAGAAAATGCACCAAACCCAACTGTGGTAGTATTGGTGGAAGGTAAACGGGGCTTTGGTGATAAATAAAAGTAACACGAAAAATATAGCCTCACATACACACGCACACACACCGAAGCAAAGAGGACCCGTTCCGAAGGCGAAGTAATCTACGGCCCTTATGTTTTATGTAAGGGTACACTTGTCCCTTGTCTTCTTGGAAAGAATAGGTGGCATCACACATGTGCGGAAACCCACAAACACACAAACACATACAGCAACACGTATTCGAGAAACAATGGGTTAAATGGATGGCAAATGCGGCACCAGAATTGTGATGGTTTCTGGTTCTCTGACACTGCTGTGGTGCTTTACAATGAGGATGAAAGACTTTGCGGACATTTTGAGCTCGTTTTCGCCATCTTTAAATCGAGTCCAGAATTACTCGTTGGAACTTTTACAGCTCGAAAGATCACACACTATACACACAGGCAACACTTTGGTATAAACTTAAAGGCAAATTTTATTGCTCCAGAAAAACGCGCTTAACACTTTCACTGGCTGTGGCACTTTTCCCGGGGTCTTAGACACTGTCACACGTCACCGCACCGGCTCTCGCACCCACACTCATTCCACCAAACACACCGACCAGCCCTCCAATGATACCTCCCACGAGGGCACCCGGTCCGGTGAAGATGCTGCCGATGCCTGCCCCAACGAATGCTCCCGTGAGGGCACCACCGCTCGCCACACCACCGATCGCGATCAGCATACAGTTTTCCTCATGTTTGTCGCGTCCCTTCAGCCACTCCCAGAGCGATATACCTGGCGGGTGCGAGAGAAGCATATGAAAGGTACCGTACCCAGCAGACCAACCCAACCCACCGAAACTATTGCGATTACTTGACTCGATGTTGTTCTTGTCGTCCGGATCTCTGGTACGGCGCCTCGTTCGTGACCGCTGTAGCTCCGGGTCGGCACTGTCAGTCTCCTTCCGGGCGGTCAGTGGCCGCCGCTCGAAGACACTGACCACCGTACTGTTCGGTGGCTGGTCAACCTTGACCACCCCGGACGGACTGACCGTAAGTGCGAGACCTAGCGCAACCGTAGCGCACAGTACCAGCGGTACAATTAAATTCCCGTGAACGCACATCTTTTGCTCGCCCGTGTACGACCGCACGACGTTACGACCTGTACCTGTGCCGCGGCACGGACTAGCGGACTGGGGCCAGCGAATGGATTATCAATTTTAATACCGAAATGGCACATTACACCGCACCAAGCGCACCGCGCACCCTAGGTTCTGGTTGGAGAACGTTCCATTCTTCCGGTCGGCCGATGGGCATCCTGTTTGGGCGTAGCGTGTGTCCGTTGTTAGTGCACCCTTTCGCGGCCGGTGACTGTGCGCTGCAGGCGCGCAGCATCCGACAGTGAGCGGTACACGGTATTAGGCTGCCCATTTGTGTGCGGGTTGCTGCACGATGGGTGTTATGACTTGTGCGAATTGGACAAAATGTTAAGCTTGTAATTGTAGTAAAATTTCCCAGAGAAGTTGACATAGAGGACTTATGGGTTTAGTGACAATCGGGACAACGAGTTCGGTAGATTCAACGACTTTATAGTAAAATGATGCTTGCTGACATAGAATGAATTAAATCTGCTTTACAGTTGGATTTTCTCTTACGAAGCATGCCCTAGCAAAGAGTATTATATGCACTCTCGATACATACGCAATTTATTAAATCGTCCGTAGAACAAGTTCCAATTCCAAGTATAATATGTACATTCTGTAATCTGAACAGGAACAATAATGTATGACAAGAAGCCTTCTATAAGTGACTGTAAATGGTCACGGATTATTCGATGTGATCGGTGGTCTACTTAACTAGATACTAGGTGCAACAATTCCTAAAAGTCTCCATATTTTATTTAATTCGGTACACTTTCTCTAAGTTATCGTGCGTGTAAATGAGAGGCTCAACAGTGTTCTACTACCTTTAAAAGTTCTACTTATTCTCATTAGATTCGCTACGTAGTCCGTTATCGTATGCATGTATACTGAGCTACTAAAATACTAAGAAGGCTATTATAAGTAAATAGTATGTACCTGATACGCATCGCCTCCATTTCTTGGTCGGGACCATAAACGCAATCGTTCCATAAATTCTTTCCACCATATAGAATCGTTATGCCTACAGTGCGAAACAACCCCTTTATCGACTGCTTGATGAAGATTATTACTTTATCCCATCGGCCAGACTCCCCGCATGGAGCATAAAGTGACCAATATGTTCCACCAACATCCCACACTCCATCGGTAAACACCATCCGCCCAAACGCTGGTCCCAGTTGCAGTTGTGACGCATTGAAATCGTCACATCTTTCGGACGTTTTGCAGTTCGTTACGGGGGCTGATAATGGTACACCGGGTCGGAAGTGGAGCTGTACTCGTCGGCGTTGTTTGTTGCTTCACAGTTTGTAAGCTACGCGAGAGGTCGTCAACGGTTTGCGGGCGTCCGACGCTATCGTGATTAGCTTCAATTGAAATAAGGGATTTCTGGAGCAGCTCTGCCAGGTTGTTTGTTTATCGGCGAGTTGACTATGTGCCGGGTTTACCCGAAAGGGTGCCCACCATGACATACATTTGTGTAGTGGTGTTGATGTTTTTTTTGCAGCCATGTTGTTTTCACTGTTTGTCTTTGATTACGCGCCATATCCGGAACGGTACATATGCACTGTAAAAGGCAGTGGATTTTGCAGTAATGAGTGATGGGCGGTGGTTTTAAATAAAATGCAACGTACTCTCATAGATGGTTGATGTGTGACATAGCAGCAACTACTGTATATGCACTCTCGATACATACGCAATTTATTAAATCGTCCGTAGAACAAGTTCCAATTCCAAGTATAATATGTACATTCTGTAATCTGAACAGGAACAATAATGTATGACAAGAAGCCTTCTATAAGTGACTGTAAATGGTCACGGATTATTCGATGTGATTGGTGGTCTACTTAACCAGGTACTAGGTGCAACAATTCCTAAAAGACTTCATATTTAATTTAATTCGGTACACTTTCTATAAGTTATCGTGTGTGTAAATGAGAGGCTCAACAGTGTTCTACTACCTTTAAAAGTTCTACTTATTCTCCTTAGATTCGCTACGTAGTCCGTTATCGTGTGCATGTATACTAAGCTACTAAAATACTAAATAAGCTATTGTAAGTAAATAGTATGTACCTGATACGCATCGCCTCCATTTCTTGGTCGGGACCATAAACGCAATCGTTCCATAAATTCTTTCCACCATATAGAATCGTTATGCCTACAGTGCGAAACAACCCCTTTATCGACTGCTTGATGAAGATTATTACTTTATCCCATCGGCCAGACTCCCCGCATGGAGCATAAAGTGACCAATATGTTCCACCAACATCCCACACTCCATCGGTAAACACCATCCGCCCAAACGCTGGTCCCAGTTGCAGTTGTGACGCATTGAAATCGTCACATCTTTCGGACGTTTTGCAGTTCGTTACGGGGGCTGATAATGGTACACCGGGTCGGAAGTGGAGCTGTACTCGTCGGCGTTGTTTGTTGCTTCACAGTTTGTAAGCTACGCGAGAGGTCGTCAACGGTTTGCGGGCGTCCGACGCTATCGTGATTAGCTTCAATTGAAATAAGGGATTTCTGGAGCAGCTCTGCCAGGTTGTTTGTTTATCGGCGAGTTGACTATGTGCCGGGTTTACCCGAAAGGGTGCCCACCATGACATACATTTGTGTAGTGGTGTTGATGTTTTTTTTGCAGCCATGTTGTTTTCACTGTTTGTCTTTGATTACGCGCCATATCCGGAACGGTACACATGCACTGTAAAAGGCAGCGGATTTTGCAGTAATGAGTGATGGGTGGTGGTTTTAAATAAAATGCAACGTACTCTCATAGATGGTTGATGTGTGACATAGCAGCAACTACTGCTTCAAGTCTGAAGTTCAAGTTGAGTAATGCTCAATGTAGAATATTTATGTTCTTGTCATAAACATTAACTCTTTAAGCAAATAGCGTAGCATTCTTCAAGCTCTTTACAGCAAAATTAAGTCAAATGGTTTGCTAACCCTTTAATCTGATAACAAATAGCAGGATTCCAATCTCAACATACCCTTCTGCAGCATTTATTTATGTTTTGGACCGTTTTTTTGGGACAGAATTCTTTTCCTAAAAATATCTGCAGGTATACAATTGGAAATAAAAACAATCCCCCAAAGAACTCAACCAAAAGGGGTTATACGAGAAGGACAAAGTAAAGGTGAAATTGAACTCTCTTGAAGTATTTGGTTGTTTTTTTGAGAATCTCTCACACACCAGGACGACCGGGTCAGTTTCGGCTAGCGACCATGAAGCCTTAAATTTGTTAAGCCTTACGCATAAAACAATTTATCAACCCGGAAAGTATCCAAGAACTACTGTGTATCTCAAATGTATCCCATGTCTCAGACTTTGCCCAAAAATAAAAAAATAAACGGAAACAGAGAAACCCTTCGTAATTTCATCACCAGTCACCAGCTGAACTGTCTCACCGTTGTCCGGTCTGGATGCGGGAAAACGGTTTGTCCCAGCGGGTTACCAGCGCTGAAGATTTTCCATCAAAATTCCCTTGCACCATTTTTGGTCACCATTATTTATGACCATAAACTTTCTGACAGCTCGTAAAGTAAGTAAATATATCAACCCGGTCAAAGGAACGGCCGAAAGGAAGTTCCCGCAGCCTTCAATCAAATAGCTTCTTGCCCACACGCACACACGTCATCACTTTGTGATGGTGTGTCTGCGATCGTTACTGGGCGGGCGATTGCATTTGCCACTCACCAGCAGCACCAGGTCTGTTGGGAATATGGCCGCTGGCTGCAAGCGGGACTGGGAACTGTATATACATCTAATCTAAAATAAAAGTTTCACCAAACATGACGTTTACCATCAGCGATAGGAGCCATAGGGATGGCTCCGTGTTCGCACACGGTGATGATTTGCAAGTTTTTTTTTGTGATCCCGTCTTCCCATTGCTGCTGTACTTTCTTTAATGACGTTTCCTTTCTTCGGTTGGAGTCTTCCTGTCCCCAGTTTTGTAGCCCGCGCGCTAGATCAATGGACACCATTTCCTCTGCTAGCAGGACGCTAATTTTTGGGCTCAAGGTCCAATCCAAAAAAGGCCTCGCTTGGCATAGCAAAAAGATCATATCATTCCGGGAACATTAGCCACTGGCGAAGGATATCCAACGTTGGTGGTGGAGAAAAATTGCCTTCGCTTTCGTGGTTGGTTTTGACACAAGCTTGCAAGGGATTACTAGGGGCTTTGAATCGTGTGGTTTGCAAGACCACCACAATCCATTTCCATTTCCTTCGTTTTTGGGTTTTGTTTTATTCTTCAGACCTGACAGTAGCTTACAAATTATATGCCGTGGCGGAAAATTAGAGGTTATGTGTAAAGGAAAACATTCAATGGGGGTTTAGAAAACTATTCTTATTGACCGTTTTGCAGGCGTCGCAACCACTCAAGAACATTAAAGCTTACCTTTGCAACCGTATCGCTACAATGACACCGTTTCGTGACGGTGACTGTTAATGTTCGTGCACGGCTGTGTAACGGCCCCCGAATGTATGCCACGCTCGCTCACTAATGGAGTACTACATTGACAGCTACTTAAGGATTTGCGTTTGTGCCAGTGATAACGAGCTTGTCTAACAAGTACCAGATACACACACTATCTATAGCGTGTACGGCCACTCTAATGCAACTGATGGGTCGATACGGAATGACTTGTGGAAATATGAAGAAAAAAAAAATATGGAAAAACGGAAGTCTATAGGGGAAAAAACGCAACTATTTCCTTGGGTGTTATTAATTGCTTTTTGCTGCTCACTGGAAAAGACAGGACGATGGAAATATTTATTTCGTGCTAATTTTCCTACCAGCAGAAAGGGGAACTTAATTTAGTAAAGGGGCGTAGAATTTGATGAACTTCTACAATTTATTAATTCAACATTGTCGCAGTACTTTAACTATAACTAAACAAAATAACTTTCAGTAAGTAACCGAAGAGATTTTTATGTTGTTTCTTCGATATAGCGAATCAATTGATGATAAATTGAATCAGTTTTCAGTATGACATTTTAAGTGTTGTTGGTTGTTTACAGCCAAAACTATCATTTTCTTATTAAAAGCTTTGTAATAATGAAGCCTCATTTACGACGATTTGATTAACATGTAATCCATTGATAATCGATTATTACAAATTTTTACTTGAGACGTTAGAAAAAACGCTGAGATAATAAAGATTTTATTTAAGGAGAGAGTGTGTGAATAAAACAGGGCTTCATTGGATAAGGGCAAAGACTTTGACGTACAAATATCACACTCTCAACATTTCCTCAACCTGAGACAATCTGGTTAAATCCACATAGCTAAACTAGATTTAATTTTAGCGTTTGTTTTTTAAATTTATAGATAGATAGATATTTAAAGTCATATAGAGATGATTTATGTGACTGGCTGGTCATAGCAAAATTCTTTTTAACCACCTATTTAGCAAGCTTGAGACACATGACTTCTTTGGCTTCACGAGTCAAGACCGAGAAGAAGTGGATGCACACGGCGTAGGGAATCTTTGGATGCTTGTAATACTAGTTAACCTCAATAATAAATGAATACCAAACGACCCGTTGTCAGATTTTTGGTTCCCGTTTCCGGACTTCCTGTTCTCTATCCGTTCTTTAAGTTATGTTTATGATACATTGTTAAGCCTTTAAGACAGACTATTGTTAGTAAATAAAAAAATTAATAAATAAGAAAATAAATGACATGGGGATACTATAACATGGAACGCTCAAGGTTGCAGTATAATATCCTTTGACAATGTGTGTCCCTAAAATCACCTGTTAATCGAAGGTATGCTATCGTAACCAGCCGAGAAGGAAGGTTTACACTTAGTTGGAGAAGAAGCAGGAGCAAAGCTAAATCTAGCAAAATGCAAAGGAATAGACGTTGGTTATACAGCCAATCGTAACAATATTAAAATCTCTTGGATAAATACCACCAAAAACGTGAGAATCCTAGGAGTTAAGTTTCTGAACGACATTAGGCTAATGGGGAAAATAAACTGGGAAGAAGCAACACAAAAACTAAAATACCATGCTTGGAATAACAAAAGCCGTCATCTAAATTCGATCCAGAAGGTTAAAATATGCAACACTTACATTCTTCCCAAGCTCTGGTACATAGCGTCTATATTTCAACCGCTCAACTCTCACATAAGCAAAATTAAGGCAGAAATAGCCAGATTTGTTTGGGACAGAGGAAAGCTTAGAATTCCAGCGCAAACCCTATTTCTGCCCCTAAACCAAGGCGGACTTGGCCTGCACATGCCAGAATTAAAAAGCAAAGCTTTATTGATAAATAGGTATATTCGCGACAAGAACAGCACTACATTCTCAAAAATGGCTCTAGAAAATCTAAACAATCCTCCCAACATAACCAATTCAAATATACCCTGCATTAAAGCAGTAATCCTAGAAGCGGCATATTTACCAATCAATCTGAGAACGACACCCACCAGCAAAACAATTTACATATATCTACTAAATAAGCTAACTAGACCTAGTATATGCGAAACGCATCCTTTGAAAAAGTGGGACAAAATATGGAAAAATGTGCATAACCCTAAATTAACAAGCAATCAAAGAAATTTATATTACTACCTTATACACGGAAAAATACCTCACAATGAAATTCTCCATAAAATGAATTTATCCAACACGGAAAAATGTTCCCATTGCAACGAGGTAGAAACATTAGAGCACAAATTTTCTAAATGTGCTAACGTATCGTCAAAATGGAATACATTCATAAAACTAACAAAAGAAATAACTGGAATCAGAAAGGCAGACTGGGAAAATTTCGTGTTCCCCGTAACTAGCACAAAATCCTACAACCATTTAAAATGCTTTATCAACTACATTTCAGAACTTTCCAATAATAAAGACGTTATAATAAACAAGGAGGCATTGGTGCAAAATTTATAACAGAGATTAAGAAAACTAATTTATACTGTATAAAAAGTATATGTTTAAGCGATTAGAAATAAAGGACCTAATGTTACTATTTTATAAAAAAAAGGTCAAACACAATAAACCATCTCACGAGTAATAATAATTTTGTTAAGTAGATGACATTATCTGGAGTATATGATAGGACGCTGGCTGCCCGGTGGTAGATGCGACAGCGGCGCTGGTCGTCACACGGTAGGACCGGGGTTCAAGTCTCATCTGGGCCGTTCTCTCATAGTGTGGACTGACTATCCAACTAAGCGGTAACAACAAGTCTAATAACCTAGAAAAAGGCCGGCATGACCTAAGAGATCGTTAGGCCAGAAAGAATAACATGATAGGACGCTGTTCAAGTAGTTTGGATCGCAGATAGGATTATTGAGCATGCCAGCAATATAATATGTAAACAGATTACAGATATCGATAGAGATACTATCCGATTTATCCTCACGAGTGTTTCCATAATGCTACGTAAACAGCACAGTTAAAGTACTAAACTCTTTTTGATAAAATTACCTTATCATTCTATATGCCCATTTTTTGTAACTATTCTGTTGAGTAGCAAGTTCGGCATTCGTTATATTAGAATAGATATAACATAACCACCATGCAACGAGCCTCACACTGACACCAGTGCACAATAGTGACAATAGAATGTAAATATTTTACAAAACAAATTGCTCTGACCATCGCTCTAACCGTAGACAAATTCATCATTACTGAGGACAGCATTCCACTCACCGGTAAACGTATCTCGATAGGAGATCTCGTCACCGTCGCCATCTGATTGTGGCAGGTAGCTGGAAATAAAACTCTTGCACGACATGATATATGCGCCAGCGAAGAAAAGTCCATCCTTCCGCCAACGAGAGACCATTGTGGGGAGGAAAAATATTTGAGAAACGATAGCAATCCCGATCTCCAACATCTCAAACATCCCAGAAATGAAAAGGTTCTACACATTCTGTTCAGCTGTTTTTTTTTTTGTGTGTTCCTTCTACCAGAATGTGGTTTTGGCGTTCTGATGTAGAAATGTGCTTCTACCTGTGGCAGCCATTGTTGAATGCATAAAGTTTTGCTTTCCGTTTTGTGTGCCCTTATGTCCCACATTCTGGACGTACTCAACATCCAGGAGAGTCTTCTTTTTTTTTCTTCACTGTAACGTCCACCATTCTGGGAGCATCTTCTTCCTTCGTGCCGGGCGCATATCCATTGAAGAAGCACGTACCCAAAACGTGTGGTACACAAACAAGTGGATTATTTGCCGGAGGATATTTCCCGCACACTTTACAAGGATCGGGGGCTTTTTTTGCTATTCTCCCAGAAAGTGGTCTCTTGCTTTTACCGGAAAGTGTGTCTCTTTTGCGTGAGGTTTCCGTACAGTTTTTTCTCTCGGTAACTGTCCCGGATGTTCGTGCAATAGAGGGCACAAGAATCGACGACACTCGGCAGAAGTACAGTGGCGAGTTTTCGGGGGAGATTTCGCAAAGTTCCAGGTTTTCAACCTGGGTACGCTTCATATCTTCAATATTTTTCTCTGGCATTCGGGTAGGTGGGTAGCTTCCGGTTTCGATGGGCAAGGTTGAATGGCACAGACGCCACGCGCGAGTGGATCGTGATCCATACAAATAAATATTCAACGACGGTGGTGCCGTTTTCCCGGTTCCGTGGACCAAGAAATGAAGGTTTATTTCTTTTTTGAAGGGGAAGATTTCAAGTCTGACCGAGTGTTGGCGGGATGAAGGTATGTAAGATTTTCTGGCTGTTTGCGAAGACTGCTACACAGGCAGTTAGAAAACGATGTACGTGAGAAGTTGTGGGTCCAAGACGTACAGAAAAAATATCCTACGAATTTTAC
>KZ061741.1:118645-135385 GCA_002091835.1 Anopheles maculatus
GAAATGTGCTTCTACCTGTGGCAGCCATTGTTGAATGCATAAAGTTTTGCTTTCCGTTTTGTGTGCCCTTATGTCCCACATTCTGGACGTACTCAACATCCAGGAGAGTCTTCTTTTTTTTTCTTCACTGTAACGTCCACCATTCTGGGAGCATCTTCTTCCTTCGTGCCGGGCGCATATCCATTGAAGAAGCACGTACCCAAAACGTGTGGTACACAAACAAGTGGATTATTTGCCGGAGGATATTTCCCGCACACTTTACAAGGATCGGGGGCTTTTTTTGCTATTCTCCCAGAAAGTGGTCTCTTGCTTTTGCCGGAAAGTGTGTCTCTTTTGCGTGAGGTTTTCCGTACAGTTCTTTCTCTCGGTAACTGTCCCGGATGTTCGTGCAATAGAGGGCACAAGAATCGACGACACTCGGCAGAAGTACAGTGGCGAGTTTTCGGGGGAGATTTCGCAAAGTTCCAGGTTTTCAACCTGGGTACGCTTCATATCTTCAATATTTTTCTCTGGCATTCGGGTAGGTGGGTAGCTTCCGGTTTCGATGGGCAAGGTTGAATGGCACAGACGCCACGCGCGAGTGGATCGTGATCCATACAAATAAATATTCAACGACGGTGGTGCCGTTTTCCCGGTTCCGTGGACCAAGAAATGAAGGTTTATTTCTGTTTTGAAGGGGAAGATTTCAAGTCTGACCGAGTGTTGGCGGGATGAAGGTATGTAAGATTTTCTGGCTGTTTGCGAAGACTGCTACACAGGCAGTTAGAAAACGATGTACGTGAGAAGTTGTGGGTCCAAGACGTACAGAAAAAATATCCTACGAATTTTACTATGGAGTGGAATTTCTAAACCTTAGTATCTTTCTCTCAAACGTCACAGTATGGAACTGGATGGTTTTGATTTAAATTTTTAAACCAAACGTCATCAATGCACCGTTCCGAGAGCATTCTTCCCACTATGGAATTCACTGCCTTGGCTCGTGTCCAAACCATAACACACACACACACACACATGGATCCTCAGCTCTGCACAAACGAAAGAAGGAACCAACACAGGAAGAAAACTGGGACGACACTTCCGTGTGCGAAATGTGCGATACATGTGCGATTGGTATTGATTTTTCTGTCAGGAGTCATTTTTCTTCGCTACCTCGGCAGTTCTAGAGATTGTTTTACTTCCGATTGTGGGCCATTGCCGCCCACTGTGCACCGTACGACACGCGTCCGACACGTCAATCGAACGGCGTCGACTGAAGGTTGAAGGCAGCAAATAAATAGACTGATTTACATTTTGATGAGAAAACAGGAAATCGGTTTATTAGTATGGCGAACGAAAGAGGGGGAAGGCGAGCTAAAAAAATGGGTTTGTGTTTTGGAGACATTGGCAGACGAACAAGAAGTGCGCGAAAGCTAAAGCGCTCAATATGGATGGCTGGATGACAGTTGCTTCCGCATCACGAATGATTGATTTTTGTGATTTAATTAATACGTTATCCTGGTCCAGGTGGCGCAAAGCGAAGAGAATTCACATTAAGCTCGTTCGGCAAGCTGTTACATGCTTAGAAATTCAATCCAAATTAAAAACTTTATCTCATTTAAAGAGACCTGAGATAAGTAAACATTCTTCAAGGCTAGCTCGTAATTACCATAAACCAACATTTTCCAACGCACCCGAAAGTCGCACAAATCACACAAACAAGATGTAACGAAAGAATGACAACGAGCTTGGTTGACCAGAAAAGCCTCCAACTAGAGCGACTCTGCACAGGACACGAAATTCATTTAACATTCCAATGGTACACCCTGCACAAGCCTCCTAAATGGTTTGGGTACAGTCCGCTACGCCTTCCAGCAAACCCGGACAAGCGTACACTTCAACATGGGTTCGTTCTGGTACGTGTTCAAGCATGGTCGAATTCTCGTGTTCCGGGGTTCGGGATTGCATTTTGTTGCAATTTGCAGACGCAGAACAGCTCGCGTTATCGTCGGTGAGTGTTTCGAATGGTTTTGTTGGGCAATGTTCGAGCTTGCCGATTGTTTTCGTTATGTCGGACCACTCGGACGGGACGGACTTGCTGGTGGAATCGAAAGCGGGACGTAATGTCGCATTTTCCCAGCGGCCAAACAACCAGCAAAGCACGATGCAACCAGCAGCAACTCTAACGCGGTCTTCTTGATTCATGCTGCCAGACCCTCGAGCCGTCGGTCCATCTCCCGGGTGGACAATGAATGCAAAACTACAGCATTCTGCACCGGGCCGAGGATCATGTTGATCATAATAATTTCGGTCCAGGCCTTCGGCATGCTAGCCACGGGGACATTCTGGCTGGACAGCGTACCGGAAATTAGCCGCTTTATGCGTGTACGCTTTCCAATGTCGCGCAGGGAACTGAACTGTCGGTAGAGCGCTGGAAAGCAGTGCGGGCACAACCAAGCCGTGATAAATAATTGAACTAAATTGGCTCAAAATAGGACACAAACAGAAGCGTTTAAATGCGACGGGTTGATGGCCGACGGTGGGATTGGTTGACAGAGCAGGTTGGGCTTGTTTTGGGTGATGAGTGTGTTTCCGAGTATGTGTGTGTGTGTGTGTAGAAATTTTCCCCATTATTGTCAAACCATCTATGTAGAAAATTCAAGTACCACCTCTGCACCGGGATTGCTGGTCGAGCTTACAAATTATCCATTGGTCATAATTAGAGCAAAGATGTGTTTAGTGGCATTTTGGGAACATTGAGACCAAACGCGTCATACGGCATGCTTCAATATTCTGCGCGTACATGCAGCAATGAATAATCAGATCGTTTTGGCAGCTCGTGCATGGAATTGATGTAGGATGTGTGAATGGTAGTCGGCTGCATTTAGTGTAGAGTGTATGCAATTGTTCGATTTAATTCAACGCAGAGACTTTGTACCGAGCTAGGGAACTACTAAGCGAATACGCATTAGGATTATGTATGTACAATGATGTTGGATTGTTAATCTTCCCAGAGCTAGACAAGAATCGAACTTATAGTCTAAAATGTGAAAGATAGCTCTTTCTTCCTGGTAGTTACTATTAAGAACTGAAAAAACAGATTAATTCAAAGATGTATGCTGAAACATTTCTGATTAAACATTTTGTTGTTGCTTTTTACACAGTATTGTAATAAGAAAGTCGATAAGTTTCATGAAACTATAGCAATGGACAACTTTAGAGAGTAATCAAATAGAGAAATCAAGGGAATTGCCTACGTTCAGGGATTATAAGGAACGTTAGCAACTGAATGAAGACATATCAACCACTCTGATGTGCACGGTAGTCTTATGAGGTCACTATATAAGCTCTGGGATTGTTTAAGGTTTAGATTATGAGGTTGAGAAGATGTATTTAACATATATTGCTTCACACAATCATCAAGTAAGTTTACTTTTCATGGAAATAGATAATAACAGTTGCTCTCATAGTATGTAATGTCCATTGGCTGCTCAATGTTTCATAATGTACTTCACATGTTCGTACTGCAGACACTCAAACCCTATTAGAAATTGAGAAATAATTATAAAATCATATAAAATATTTCTCTAGCTGTAGGTGATCACATTCTATCAGAATTTCATCACATCTTTAAAAGTCGACCGTATCTCGTTCCGATCCCTTATCTAATCATTCTCCTTTGCCTTCTACTTTCTCGTTTACAGCGCGTAACACTTCCCACGCACACAAAATGGCCGACCAAGGTCAAACGCCACCGATCACGTCGGCTCCGAAGCGTAGCACCGACCATCCCTCCACAATCGGCATGCCCAGCTTTCAGCACCTGCACGGCGGTTCGGAGTCGTGCAAAAACTCTCCCAACGTGCCCCGCCGACACGATCCCGCCCATCACCTGCCGCACCATGCCGCCGCCCTGCTACTGCTCGAGAGCGGCTCACAAAGCGCCAAATCGTCTCCGCTTCCAAACCGCCGGCTGGACAAACTGCAGGGCGTCATCCGTGATCAACGATCGACACCGGTTGTCGGACGACGGGCACCCGAGGGAAGCGAGATGGAAGCGTTCGAATCGCCGCTCGTCTCACGACGCTTTCTCCAGCAGCAGCAACCGTGCGAGTGTGTTGGTGGACCGACGGTTCCACCGGCCAAGCGTCGGGCTGCGTCCGAGTGTATGTGCAGTACGGGCGTAGCCACGGGAGGTGAGCCACAGGTGATGCGTAAGCGTGTCGATTCGGACTGTGGCAGTGTGGGTAGTGGTAGCTGTTTGCGAAAAAACGTGGTGCGTCACAATTTCGGACTTGCCAGCGGTGCTGGCGTCGGTGGTGGTTTAAGTTCGTGTGAAAGCTCACCACTTCCGGTGCGTCGACAGTTTGGGGCGGTTGGTGGATGTGGTGGTGGTGGTGGTGGTCCAGTGTTTACTGGCAAAATTTTGTTTTCCCACCGCACAGGATGCGCACAGGATGTGCATCGTTGCAGTGCGTTTGGTTTGGGGGTATGTCCGGATTTTGTAGCACTCCTGCGACTGTGTGTGATGCTATGCGACTGTATCCGATTCAAGTACGGACAAATCTTGGTACAGCGATGACCACGCCGTGGAGACACCGAAGTGACTATTAGATTCCTCACTGGCACTGGCACTGAAGCAGCATCCTTACAGCAGTTTGATATGCTATTGCATGTAGTATAATTTTATTAACTGGTGCTAACGAACGCTTTTAGCTGTTTTTAATGGAAAAGATATGATCTCGACACTGGCTACATCGCTTGAGAGTTCATATGGTGTACGAAAAACATATGGGTTTGATATGGTTACAGCAACAGTAACGTGGAGCTAACAGAACTGCTGCTACAGGTTGAATAGATCAAGCTTTTTGCTGGGAAGGAGTTCTTAATGGTATTGAACATCAAAATGAAAAACAATTTGATAGGATGCAGGTGCATTTTTATCCCACACAGACTATGGACTTAATTGCATACCTTTAGGCGTTATGTACTCAAAACTCAGCTTAACAGAAGATGCTTTCAAAGATGCTGTGAAGTCACTGAAAATTTTTGTGCAACTCTACGAGAAGATGTCTTCCATCATTGTACTGGCTACCTTGAGTAGTTTTCATGCTTTTCCATGGTTTCCATTTTATATGAAAATCCACAGATTTTTTAAGGTTTCCTGCATATGTTTGATGCTTAAACATTTTTGAAACAACTGTTTGTGTTCAGAACGAATTACAATTATTTTTATCAATACATAAGAAAAATCTTCCTTGATTCTATTTTTTTTAGATTTCTATCAGCGCTATTTAAGGTGACAAGTTGACAATGTATGAATATTTAAAAGCGTCTAAAAAAATTTCGTGTTACTCTGCCCCTGGCATGGCAGCAAGCTTAAACAGTTATTTTATTCAATGTTTATCTATTGCTCAATAATGCGTTTTGACCCTTAAATTCAAACAGTACTGTCAATATTTTTACAACAATGAATATTTCTTTAAATTACATTTCATTTCAATTAATGATCTTATCATCAATATATAAACTGTTAACAGAAACTACACAAAACCTTTTCTTTCCTGCTATCGGAATCTGCTAACTATTTCTGAAGACAATTTACATATGGTTGATAAGATTGCATTCTTTAAGGTTTAATACTACACTAAAATGCCAGTCATGCTATGCCCATGTTAGAGTGTTTCGTTTAAAGGAAAATATGTCTTTATTTTATATCAAACAGCAACAATTACTAATACAAAATTATAATCGAGATCCCTAGATTTCTGATTTAGAGAAGCGTATTCTTGAAGCCCTAAATTATAGAATTAGACATGTCTCATGCGTATATGTCCGCATTGGTTTAAAGTACAACGTTTTACCATATAAACGTTCAGGAGCTTGTATTCTTGAATGTTCTACCGTTGGCTTTTTTTAAGTTTTCTTCGTCAATACACGACGTATTCTTGATTGATTAGTTGCTAGCGAATCTTCAACCCAATAAAAACTCCTTAATTAAAGACCTTTCCATCCATCCCGATACAAATGTCCGTACCTGCTCCTGGAAATTCATTAGCTAACATACATTTGCCTCACCGAATCACCAGTGTGCAGAAGAAATCCGTCTTATCTTGCACGCTGCACGCTACTGTTCCGTTGACAGTTTGAACATATTCTTCTTCATCAAATTATTTTTCGCTCCATCACCGGCCCCATCCAACGTCACACTCTGTCCGGACATGATGGGGATAAAGCATCGTTAGGACGATGCGGTGTGGTTCGCTTCCTATTTTTTTTTTTTTGTTTTGTATTCCACTTTTCCACACATTCAAGTAATTTGAAGAATTTTTGGCGTAAAATTCGACCTACCGTTCAGGGTTGCCATCTGTTAGGGGAAAGTTTTTTTTTTTCTCCGTACTTCCACTTATCCGACTTCACCAAACAATGGACTGCAGGAATACAAACGCACCGCGTTCTGCTACAACAGCTGTAGAAGAGCAGGTTTTTTGCTGTACGAATTCTACGATCTCCCATGATAAAATGTAACGAGAGGCAACAAACACACAAAAAACCCCTACAACTCCAAAACATTCCATCGTTCTGGCGTGTCCCTGTTTACCACTCGCTCCATCCTTCGCACTGAAGTTGCGGCGTAATGAAAACGCAAAAGTCAACCAAAATAATTAATCACCGAAACCGAAAGCATCCTCCGCCCACAGTGTCTTACCGTGTCGTTCATCCGCACATTTCTCGTAACGCTCCGATTCCTGACTTTATCATTTAGATTGGATTAATTTTTCTTTCCCATTCCCCCACCGATAGAAAAAAGGATCCCTCCTATTCTAGAACTAGAACCAGCCTGGTCGATGGTAACGTCAAGTGCTCATCACGGTTAGAAGGTAGATTTTTTGTGTACCAAGGTAGAAGAACGCGTAAACTTTCATCTTCCAGCATTCCAAACGGGAACACAAGGCTTCCAGACTTTTCCCGAGGATAAGCAACATACCGACGCTTCCTGGCCGACATTTAATGGGAGATACTTTTCTTTACCTTCACCACTTGAAAAGTGATACCTTACGCCATGTTTGGTTCTGGCAGATAAAAGCGATACAAACGGAAAGTATTCATTTTGCCAACGGCCACAGAAGCTGAGCAAATTTTAAAAGAAAGGTTCAAATTCAAATAAAAAGTATTTGCCCGCTTCTAAAATGCCTATTTGATGTTCTTAAACAACTTAAAAACAAACATCAAAACACACTAACAATACCTTCTTCCGCTTTAACAAACATTCATTTCGCGAACAATTATAGGCTGGTTTGCCGTGTCGAACATTGTGCATGTTCATCACCTTCGCTTTCCTGCGAATCAAGCGCTTGATTTGCTAAGCTCATTAAAACGCCACCGCCGGAAACACGAAGCGCGAGCAAATGGCAAGGCGACAGGTATTAGCTCTAATGAACGGAACTGCAAACAAAAGTGCTTTCACCGAAAAGCGACTCATGGAAGTGAAAAGTTCAAGTGGAGTATCAACCGTACGCTTATCGCGACCTGCCAACGGTGGATCTACCGGGTTGACGTGGTAAGGATTTTCGGGCAGGATTATCGTGATTAGACTGGGTGGAAATCTGGAAATCTCGTTTGTCGTGTTTCAGGATTTGTAAGTAGCTTGTTTTTCCTTCCGAATCGGTCGACAAGAGGAACGTTTGTGCTGTCTTCGCCGAGGGATTGGAAAGGACTTAGAAATGACATTTTAAACGAATGTTGTCACTGGATTTGGCACAAAATGCTGTTAAATCCAATTGGTATCACTCTTTTTTTAGGATGTTTAGGAAGGCTGAAGGTGACTGAGAAATTGCTCGATAAGATTGAAATAAAATAAGTGAACCGGAGCTTTTTCTCTTTAACCGGAGCTCTCTTCTTTTGATACTTTGAAGTTAATAAACCACGAAATTTAGGAGCAATAAGATAAATTCTTGTCTACGTAACGCAACGACTCTTCAAATTGAGACTCAAACTCTAATTGAGTTTGTAGCCAAAATGCAGGATGACGAACTCAATCATTTGTACGTATCAAAATTACGGAAATCAAGAAAAAAATGAAAGCCGTGAGAATTAAGGTTGATATCGGGTTTCGCCTGATACTAGATACAGTTTCGAACAAATGAAAAGTCGTCGAAGATAGTTTTTTTGACATAGATGGGTCCATAATGAAACCCTGCATGAAGCTTTGACCCGTTAAGAAGCTTACTATCTGAACCTCATGAGTCAAACATAATAAAGCGATACACCAAGTCGGTAACACTTTACTGGCTTATGTTGATTGGGACTTACGTTGACACAAAGTTCTTGCGGTATATACGCAATCAAACTAATTCATCCTAAAAGTCCAACCTGTTTTTGCTAGTATCACCAGTAGATTGATTTTTAAGTCCGATACGGCAGTAACTTTTAAATCCAGAATAACCCTACCAATACAGATAGCTCATTGCATTCATCGCACAGTACAATAACCTCTTATCACTTACCTTCTTGTTGTCACGAAACTTCAGCCAGCCGGACACGATTGTCTGATCACCTGCCAACACATCACCGGCACTACCACTACCGAGATCCATATCTTCCATCCCATCCCCACCACACACACTACCACCTCTCGGCTCCGTACCGGGTGGACTGCAAATAACACTGCGTGCCGGAGACGAAAACACTCCCGGCTCACCCATAACACTTTTAGCCGGACTAGCACCGGCCGGCCCATGAAAGCCTCCGGCAGCTGCCGCATGATGATGGGCGTACGGACGATGAATAGGTGACGAAAACACTCCCGGCTCGCCGAGTACACTTTTTGCTGGGGATGCGGGAAACACTGGACCACCACCACCACCACCACATCCACCAACCGCCCCAAACTGTCGACGCACCGGAAGTGGTGAGCTTTCACACGAACTTAAACCACCACCGACGCCAGCACCGCTGGCAAGTCCGAAAACAGCTACCACTACCCACACTGCCACAGTCCGAATCGACACGCTTACGCATCACCTGTGGCTCACCTCCCGTGGCTACGCCCGTACTGCACATACACTCGGACGCAGCCCGACGCTTGGCCGGTGGAACCGTCGGTCCACCAACACACTCGCACGGTTGCTGCTGCTGGAGAAAGCGTCGTGAGACGAGCGGCGATTCGAACGCTTCCATCTCGCTTCCCTCGGGTGCCCGTCGTCCGACAACCGGTGTCGATCGTTGATCACGGATGACGCCCTGCAGTTTGTCCAGCCGGCGGTTTGGAAGCGGAGACGATTTGGCGCTTTGTGAGCCGCTCTCGAGCAGTAGCAGGGCGGCGGCATGGTGCGGCAGGTGATGGGCGGGATCGTGTCGGCGGGGCACGTTGGGAGAGTTTTTGCACGATTCCGAACCGCCGTGCAGGTGCTGAAAGCTGGGCATGCCGATTGTGGAGGGATGGTCGGTGCTACGCTTCGGAGCCGACGTGATCGGTGGCGTTTGACCTTGGTCGGCCATTTTGTGTGCGTGGGAAGTGTTACGAGCTGTAAACGAGAAAGTAGAAGGCAAAGGAGAATGATTAGATAAGGGATCGGAACGAGATACGGTCGACTTTTAAAGATGTGATGAAATTCTGATAGAATGTGATCACCTACAGCTAGAGAAATATTTTATATGATTTTATAATTATTTCTCAATTTCTAATAGGGTTTGAGTGTCTGCAGTACGAACATGTGAAGTACATTATGAAACATTGAGCAGCCAATGGACATTACATACTATGAGAGCAACTGTTATTATCTATTTCCATGAAAAGTAAACTTATTTGATGATTGTGTGAAGCAATAAATATTTAAATACATTATCTCAACCTTATAACCAAAAAGCAAAACAAACGCAGAGCTTATAAAGTGACTTCATAAGACTACCGTGCACATCAGAATGCTCGTCCTTAACCACTCCCCTCCAGGACCGTAAAGGTTTCACCGAGTTTTGTGCTGGGAATAGCTTCCAGTCCACCTCTAGACGGGCTCATTTCGATGAACCGGATTCAATTGGTCCCTTGCGTGCGTGTGTGTGTGTGTCTGTGTATCGGGATGCACGGGATGCAGCTTTCCGAGAACCGTATGCCACAAAGGATGCATATACAGCTTGCAGGATCTTTGCCGTTTCTGTGTCTTCTCGTAGAACGTGTTGGAAAAGTTTGCATCTGTGACCACGATGAGGTGGTTCGGTTTTGTGGGGCGCTTTTTTACCAGCTTCACCACGAGATTAGCGGAAAATGCAGCAAGAATTTAAAAATAGTCTGCAATACCGGTCGCTGCTGCAGTCCGTATGCAGAAGCTATATTTTCTCACGAACACTGAAAGCAAAGAGTCAATTCAAAGCGAGCACATAACCTCAAACGATCGAATTCCATTTCATTTCTTCACAATTTCTGATCGGAAAGATGCTTACGGCACCGTAAGAAGCCACCAAAGGCTTCGGGTGTTTGTAGTCTTTCAATGTCAGTTTATTTATTCATGTTGATGTGCAGAAAGCGGACGTAGCTTACAAGACGGTTGTCCAGACGGTTTCTCTCCCATGGAGATCTTTTAGAACGTTGGGAACAGAAGAACACGGACTTTCGAAAAAAAAAACATTCTCGTACTCTTCGCCTTTGAAGCAAGAAGTGCTTGAGTTATTGATTTTCTCTAAAGTAACGAGCCTTTATTTTACGACGTTCCGCACAAACATGTGCTCGTGGAAGGTTTTTTGCTGTTGTGTCTCTTCCGAGCGAGGGATCGAGAATGGGAATGGAGCGCAAAAGTGTACATAATCACATATGCAAACGTATGAATAACTTCAAACGGACCGGTTGTTGTCCCTGTGACGGGGAGTTCGTGTGAGTTTCAGCCCATGCAGCTCGAGTTCTACCGGCTCACGCTCCGGAACCATAACTCTGACGACTTTTGCAACTTTTTAAGTCCTCCACTGTGTCCAGGAAGCTTTACACGAGCCGCGTGCTGTGTAAGCTTATACGGCACGAGGTGAAAGACGTTGGTAAACACATATTAGCGTAATCAGATCCTGGGCGTGTGCTTCGTCACTTTCCTCCGGCCAGAACTTTGGACGACGTGCTTCAGCTTTTCCTGGATTTTTTATCCTCGCGCGTCCTTCAGAAAACCAAGAAAAAGTGTATGAAAGGATAGAACGGGGCGAGTGTGTGATGATCACGTACCGCTTCGAGGCGCCTACACGTGGCTTTTCGAAAACTGGATTTATTTTCGGCCCAAAAACGTTCAGATTACAATCCGGTTGGGGAGCGTTTTATTTGCTGCCACTTTCGGGAAGAATAATTTGTAAATCTTTATCAACGGTTTAGGAGCTGTGTGCTTTGCGAGCTTACCAGGGGCATCGAGAGAAAATGTATGACGCACGTTTAGTGTAACGACATATAAACCCGCTCACTGCTATTGCTTCGGGAAAAATATCAATTTACTTAAAATGCATGCTACGTACGCAAAAGTAATCACGAAACCCATCCAACCCTAGAACATTCTGAGGTCTAAGAGCTGGTGTTTCTTCTGCGCCGGTTGCGGATGTTGTTTTCTGATCCAGCAACAGGAGACCAATAGATTGGATAAATCTTTGGGAACGATTCGCGCAGCAAGGACTCGCCCAAATCCAGTTGTTTGTTTCGTGTGCGGCAGTTCCATTAGTTTTTATTTTTCCTAGACGGTGGTACACGCGTACTCAACGCAGTATTTACGGCGGTACGCTACCTAGTATTTTGGAATTTCGTTTAAGGATGCTTTCGGTGTGCTTGTTTTGTACGCCGTTCTTCGTTCTTATTGCCCGTTGATTTCCAACCGGGTAAATGTGGTGCCGCGTCTACCTATTTGCTTAGGTTGGTGTATTTGATTTTGGACGTGTTTTTTCTTTACTACGGACAACCTACGCTAACCCGTTCGAGAAGCTTAAGCCATCGTCACGGTGAATGGTGGTGGGATAGAGCCCATCGGATGTATGGTCGATGTAGGTCGAAAGCGTACCGAAGCTATCATCGGATTACCATGATGAAATCCGAGCTTAGCCGTCACTTTCAGATTACATTCCGTGCGTTGAAGTTCGCTGTGTTTTGGGCTGTTTTCTCCTCCATTCAAGGCACTTTATTTTCCCGGTGCTTTTTTATCCATTCACGAGGATTTTGTTTTTATCGTTTATGGGCTTTCTATTGAAGCGTTTGGAGTATGGTACCGGTCACCTTTTGTTTTCTATTAAGCTGAACCATGAGTAAACCTTCAGTTTTAGTCGAGCCTGCTGTAAATATAACGAAAATAAAAATGCACCTAAAGGTAGGCATTTGAAGCTTAATTTTGTGTTAATAAAGAAAAAACTTGGCCGTACTTCAGTGATATCAAACTAATTTTAAGTGGCGAGCTTGATTGCACATAACATGTTTTTTGCAAGCCGAACTTAATACTATAATTATAAGAATAAAATGTAAAAGGGTTTTTATTCAGCATTTTTTCTGCTTTAAAAATGAGTAAATGGAACTGTATACGAGGGGTTGAATTCGCTATTGTTAGCATCTAATCTAATTGATAGTCATTAGGTCTTTTAGACCTGTTAAATTTATCGAACAAGATATTCATCGCCTTTAACGAGCCAACACGAATCTCGTGTGGATTTGCGATTTGCGAATTTCGTGTGGAATGCGATAATTGCTTGCTAGGTACTATCCTTTACGTTTATGGGCCTTTTCGCTATGGGCAAGAAATTTAGGAGCCTGTTTCTAACTGCACCAAAACCAAAGCAGTAAATACATAACTTTGTCTATGATAGTTTAAGCGTCTGAGTCGATTGAAGGATGTGTTCATACCAGGCTAGACCAGACCATAATATACATATCTTAGAATTTACAAAGTTCAAGTTATAGAGAAGCGTCGGGGAAACTAATATTGTGTGTTCTCCACCTAAATATTACTTACAGAGGCGATATTCTTAGTATATCTTGTATATCGAACAAGTTTTTCGCAAAAATTAAATAGGGTTTTAAGGTCTGCCAAATTTAACTCGATTATTTCATATGTGTTCAAAAGTTAAAATAATTTTGTAAGCTTTAACCATAACAATCGAGATAGAAATAAATGGAAAATTTATAGAGTTGCTCAGTTGAAGCAGTACGTTATGTATGACACAGATCTTATACCTATATAATCTGCCTGTTCAATGTATAATTAATATTAAGGCTGTAATTAACATGAAAAAATAGTTTGGTTTCTTCAGCTTTTTTAGGTTTAAATTTGCTGAATTTTGCTCAGAAAACTATTAAAATCTGTAACAACATTTTATTTTTACATAATAAATGAAGTCAATCTCATCTTATCTCAATGTTTTTGATTAGTGTTTGAGTTTTTCGATTTTGAAACTCACCTCACTGGCGTTTGATAAAACGTTTATGGGCATGTTTGTGTTCGTTAAACCCCAACAGGGCAATAAAAGTTCTTTCGATTAATCTAGTCTTTATCCTAGTTCAATGTCTAGTCAATGAGCAATCGAAGCTTTGTACATTTTTTTTTAAATCTTCAGTAAAGTATTAGCTTTCGCTTTCAAGGTTGCTTAATTTGGTAAAAGAGTGAAATTTTTAGATATTGCAATCTATAACAAAACATTACTATCCTTGCTTTTTAATAAAAGTTAACATTGTTTTTTTTAGGGTAGCATTAATGGAAAAATCAGCCATTTAATAAAAGCTATCAAAAAACAAATCCTCACATTACAATAAATTTTTCCACTAATCCTAGGCATCCATTTATCACGATGGAATGCTGCTGTTCCATTGAACCATTTAGCCACGCTCGTTAGTCACTTCGGTACTGCAGGTTGCAGGAATTTTCCCATCACTCGTTCGGACGGCAGTGCCAACCGGCGAGACATAACATTCTTCATCACCTGCACCGCATCATCACCTGCAGCTCACACAAGCAAATCGCAATCGCCTGCAGCGTTCAATCGAACGCATGCAGAAATGCAAATCAAATTAATTCATCCACAAAGAATTTACATCGTCCCCGTCGTACTCGGGCACAATCGAATCGGCTTCATTTCCAATCGTCAACCATGCTGCCGATGACGATGATTCGATCGAGCCCGGCAGAGACGCCCGAGACTCGATGCTCTTGGGAGCAGCACGGTTGACGATGTCGTTGCGGTGTGTAGGCCGCATCCTGGTGTGTAATCCGTTACTGCTGCGCCTGGGGGAGATGGTACGGTGTAATCAGAAATGCATTAGAATGCATTCCGATCACGAACTGTTGGAGCCGGTGTTGAAAACAGCTCATCACCAATAATCACGAAGCAGCGGGCGCGATAAAACATATCTCAACCGCTTCCGGACTGCTTGTCTGGACTGGGTGTATCGGAGATATTCCGGGCGGGACACACAGAGGAGTTTGAAAGCTTTTCCGAAAGGAAATACAGGTATGCTGAGATGGTTGAATGGATTCGTTGGAAGATAGATTTACAGTGCCATTCGAATTCGGTGGAATTAATAGCCATTTCTCTTTGATTTTACTGATGAATGGATATATGGAACACTTCAAATTTTGTTTGTTTGGTTAATTAAATTTGAATATCCTTTTTTTTATTGAAAATCGCCGACTCTGTTTATTATCCCGTCAGGTGATTATTATGATTCAAATAAATAATTTTAATAATCACAACATTTAATGACGCAAAAATGCTTCTGCTCTGTCGATTGGAAAATGTCCTGCACTGTATCGCCTGTATTATTGACTAGAAGCACAATGTCCTGAACGCTGGTGAGCTGGTGGCGTTGAACTGGAATATCATTATTGCGTCTAAATTACACATTACGTGCTTACGATTTACTTTGCGATCCGGGTCAATTTACCCAAACCCACCGATCGGGCCCAGCCGTAGAGGTCGGTCGGCATCGTTCGCATCGGGGCGAGTCTTTACACAACCTCGATGTCGGTACTCGATCGATTGCCTGCAACCATTATAAATGCATTGTGGCTGCATTATCACTACCTAGCGTCGGTGGAGCAAGAGAAATGGCGGCTGGAAGTCAACCACGAAGGTGATGCACCCACAAACGTCCATGATGATGGTGTTGGTGCTGCTGCTGCTGCTGCTGATGATGATGTTGAAGAGCCGTGTAGCTCACCATAGAATGGTAATAAAGCGACTAAACTGCACGTGCAGTCAGGTGGAAAATGAAAGTCAACCCTACCTCCAAACGGTTCGACTGCAACGTCAACCACTGCAGTCCCTACCATGCAGCCTGACCACAAACCGGACGGAAATGTAATTTATTCTCCGATATATTTTCTCAGCAAATTGGAAAATGATAATAATAAAATTCTGGTTCAATCCTCCCGGCACAGTCCTGGGTCCTTTTGCGGGTGATCCTGACGTGTGTGGTAGATTGAAATGTTTTTCGTAGAACGGAGAGCACGAGTACGAGTGGGAACGCTGTAATTGTGATACTGAAGCATTTAAAGGATATCACTCATGCTCGGTCGGGAACGCATGAAACTGACGCCACGTAGAGCAGGTGATTTACGAAGTTAATAATTACAAGTCTCAGGTACAAGTTGTACGGACGAGATTTCTCGAACCGTTTACAAACGTTTGGTCCTAGGAATGGATATAATTATTCAACCGTGCACGACACAACGTCTCTTTCTGCTCTCTATCTCTCTCCGCACGCCTAAACGTTCGCCCAGCAGCCGCATGACATTGGCAATCTTGTTTGAATGTCAAAGAAAATGAGAATGGACGACCCAGCCGTTTTTCCTTGAAGACGCCATTGCTCATTGATTGAAATCCGGCTTGTGTCCGGCTTATCCTGTCGCCTGCCGGTTTTTAAGGGGCAACGTGCGTACCGGCGCTCCGTCTTCTTCTTATAAATAAAGATTTGCTTGATTGATATGCAAATGGGTTTTGTGCGGGCGTATTTCTCGTTCGTTCGGCCACAGATTACAAATTGATCTACAACGGGCAGCGCAAAGCGAATGATGAATGAATCAAAAGCGCTGGTTGTGCCTGGTAAGGCCTATTGGATCGGCAAGTAATAATGAAAGTGCGTTCCCGATGAGGAACGATTATGACGTTTTGGGTGCGTTTGAAGCTTCATTAAGCTGCGGTTGATTCTGCGGGATTTTTATTATTATTATTATTATTATTATTATTTATTGTTTTGTTCAATGGACATGTGCGTCTAGTTGAACTTTCGAAATGGATTTACATGTTACAAATTTACTTATAATTAAATTAAACTAAGCCTGTTCGATTTGTCCAACTCAGTAATAGATTATTTTTGAATGTGGCGGTACTGATATTGAAGTCGTGAAAGTGTCTGAATTCGTTGAATCGTCTGCACATCGCTGTCAGTGGGGCATTACTGGCGTAGGCTCTATTCATACGAGGTGTTCTTAAGGCCTCTCTTACTCTAAGCGTCCGTTCAGGTGCATAAATATGTATTCTCTCTAATAATTATGGTGCGTCAATTTCGTGTGATAGAATCTTAGCTATAAATAGTGCTTGGGCTACGTGTCGTCTGTGAGAAAGAGGTTGTAAACCTAAAAGAGAGCAGCGGTCAAGATAGCTTACATGACTAGTGGGACGAAACCACGATACATTTAGAAGTGCTAGTCTAGTAAACCTACGCTGAATCGACTCCAGTCTATTAATCCAAACTGCTGAATGGGGCGACCAAGTTACGGAGTTAAATTCAAGGGTTGAGCGAACTAGCGAGGCATAGATTGCTTT